>UELX01002068.1:0-35020 GCA_900480035.1 Eupelmus urozonus
TTTTTTAAGAATACATTTATTCACGTATTCACACAGTCAACGTTTTGGAGGATTAGAAACCTCCCTTATCAAGACTTTGCGTAAGGTGAATAATTTTATAATAATATATAATGAGGTGAATAATCTTTGTAATAATTTTATTTTATTACAAAGATTATATTATAGTACAGAAATTTTTCTGAAATACATTTTATAAAATATTCATGTCCGAGATATAACGCCAAAATAACTCAGCTTTTGATTGGCTTTTTTAAATTTGATAGTATTAATTTTGTTATTCTCTAAAATTTGAATTATTTGTTTATCTTAATTATGAAAATATGTGCGGGTACATGAGATATAGTTATTTAAATTATAAAAGGTTTCAAAATATCATATGAGCATTTTAAATTCATGCTGATATTTGAAAATTTTCATCGCTATTTGTAATGAAACTTTTAAAGTCTTAATTTTGTTAGATGAAAATAAATTTTTCATTTTCTTTTGCAATTTAAACAGGAACTGTTTTTAAATAAAAAGACTGCGTCATTCATAAACAATTGTTGTAGATAAAAAAATTTATCGATTTTGATAAACGAAGATGTCATTTTTATTTTAACGACAGCTGAGCATACATTATCCTCTAAAATTTGAAGCTTTTAAACATGTTGCCCTGTAACAAAAACCTAGGACTCTTTAGGAAAGTACTAACTAGTCTCCTTAAACACCGATGAACGTTACCTCAGCTTTAACATTTTATTCGCTTTAAATCTACAATCAAGCACTGCTTTCATTATCAACGAATAAAAAGATCTCACAACAAAGGCGCAATCAATCCTAATAAAAAAATAATCTCCTCGATCGCTCGCTTCCGACAATTCAATGTCGCCACCTTAATCGTCCAAGTCTGACTCCGGAATTTCGCTTGTTTCCCTATACTCGACCTAAAAACGGCGCGTCGCGCAAGCCACGAGGTGAAATTTACGGCTTTATTAAGATCCGTCCCCATTGATAAGAGAAGATAAAAGCCGAGCCAAGGAAATTGTCTATATCCCGCTCGCAACAACGACGAGGGAGATTTATTTATTTATTATTCGTCCTTTATCTCCATATTTATTCGCGCGCGAGATAAGAGTCTGCACTTTCCGCGCCGGGCGCGAATGATTGATGCGATATCCGTCGGCGAAATCGATCTCCCCGAATATCCATCCGCGAGGAGAACATCCTTTTCTTCGGCCCTTTTGAAGCGGCAAAGGAGCTTTCGATGTATTCCAAAGCGCGCACCTGATTCTCTCCTGTATACTCTTTTCTGGAGCGAAATAAAAAAAGGCTGCCTCGTTCGTCATCGTTAGGTGCAAATTCGCGCGTTCGTGAATTTTCACTGGATTTGAGAAAAGTTTTCGCCGAGTTTTTCGAGGTGTAATCAATTTTGGTGACTCGTGTAATGCGAGACTCGGCGGCAGTTTTGGCTGATTTTGTATTGACGCAAATTGTCTGGCATTGTATTTTGATAGCCGGCAAATGTTTTGAAAAAGTCTACCCGCGAGGTATTATGAATCTATAAATATAACAAACGACGGTATGAATAAATCGCGCGCGTTGAATAATACCTCCATTAAGAGTGAAAGCGTTTGGATGAAGTATTATTCCAAACATGAATTCATATGTGTTTTAAAACTTTTAGCAATAACGTTGATATATGAGTTGTTAATTAATCGAAATGAATTTTTACCGGAAGATTTTCATTCGATATTTGCTTAATTAAAATTGAAAAACACACATATTTTAGACGCCTACGCGAGCGTGAAAATTATATCGTTTTTTCATAATTATTTTTCAACTTATAATTAGCTTGTATTAATGCGGAAAAAAGCACGGATCTATGTAAAAGGATTGAAAACGTTATATTTCCACGAAGCGAAAAAGGAAGGTTTGAACCCTCGCTCTCATATAAAGCAGCTTGCTTTTTCCTCGTATTTATAAAATCATCAAGGGTCGTAATAAAATTTCGCAGAACGAACCGACCTACCGAATCATAAGCTCTATTACGCCTCGATTCTCCCACCTCTCAAAGACCACCTTTAATTAATTTAAATTGCCCTCTGGCTTAGTTTTCGTTACATCAGCCCAGAGAACATAAAACAACGTAAAAAGTCGTCGAATCCGCGTGTAACTTTATTTTATTCGTTCAGTCGGTAGCGGACGGCTTTTTTCGCGGCTAGGTGTGCACGGTCGGATGCTTTGTTGATGCCTTTTGCGTGAGGGATCATGCGAAAGTTAGCGCGATGCTGCGATTGGCGGTGATTAATTATCGGCTGCGATGTGATGAATGCGCTTTTTAGCGATTCATGATGATTGGGTTATTAATGGAGCTCCAGCCGCGCCTGATGTTGCACTCGTGAATATGCAATTTCGAAAAGTCTCGGTAAACCGAATAATTTGCTTGTAATAAAATGTTATTAAAATTTCGAGCTTTCTGAAAATCAAGACAACTCCGATCCTCCATTTTCCACCCACTCGCCTATCATTACACCAAAACAATACACACCGAGTTAAAGTAATACCGCATTGTAAACCACCGCGAAACAATCTTCCATAAATCTTACCTAATCGCAATCGTCCTGCCCAAATCAATTTCCACAAACACTTTTCCCATACTCCCAGCCGTAACAATGCGCAGCTGGATAGCTATAATTAAGCAATTGATCGACGCTACTAAACAGTCCGCGAGCTCGCCCACGCGAAAGGCTCGCTTTGTAGAAAAGGATAAGCATTTACATAAACCGCCTATTAAGTGCGGGGGTTGGCTTATTGAATGCGCGCCGCTCAGAGGAAAGTAATAACGTTTGTCGAAGCCGGAGTTGAGAGGAGATGAAGGCGATGCTGCGAGAGAGGAGATGAGGAGGGTTATATTAGATCGCGTTTGACTGGCTGCTGATTATTTTTTGCGTCTGGGTTTTCGAGGGCTTTCCAGTGGCTTGGGTTTTGAAATTATATTATTTTGTTAGTTGGGTAGTGGGGTGGAAGTATTATTGTTTTTAGGATTTGACTTTTGGATAATTGATGCTGATCAATGGAAATTTTTTGATTTTTATGACGTATTAGTACATTGAAGTTCATCTAGATAGTAGAAGAATAATAGACTTTTTTAACTTCAAATTTATCAGTATCGATTGTATCAAATTTGATGTGAATCTAAAGTTTTCGTAATTTGTATTCTAAAAGATAAAACTACTTGATACATCAGACCTTACTATTAGCTCTGGATTAAGAAATATAATTACATTTACGAAGTTAAATTTCATGATAAAAACTTTTTCTATAGATACCTCGATTTTTACCCTTATTTCAATTCACTTTGCCTTACGATCTGCATCATGCACTCTGACATTCCCAATTCCTTGAGCTTTCTATCTTCATCCCTTGAACCAAATAAAAAAGTAAAATCGAATCTTTAAAAATTCATCATAAATTCCACAAATAACCAATCGAACATTAAATCGCACGAAATTAAAGCACTTCTCTCAACTGAAATAAAGCTGACACAATCCGAGAACGACCGTACGGTCAACCTATGCATACACACACAGGTAAAAATCCACAGGCTTTCGGCATTTCTCGAATAACTAGGTCAGCCTCCTTTACCGTATGCCCGCACAAAAAAAATTGCGAAGAGCTGAGCAAGAAGAAAGGAAAGCGAGCGCGCACGCCGATTTTCCGCACCGTGGGTTAGGGGAGGAGGAGAGAGAGAGGACCGGAGCACTCGTGTCGACCCGAATTTTTCGCGTGCGCGTTTGACGCGCCGTCGAGCGTGCCGCCTTTTGACGAGGTGGCTGTCAAAAAAACGGTGACGTCTTGGATTCGGTGGTGGTCGGAGCTTTTTTTTTCATTATATGGAATTAATTTATGTGTATGGTGCAGTAAGGCTGGAAATAGTGATTTTGTTTTCTTATTCTTGTTGGTGTCACGTCGATAATGTCTGTTATTATTATTTAAAAGACTAACATATAGGGCGTATAAAATTAATATTGATTTATATTAATACATTAGCATTAAGTAGCTTATTTAAATGTCATTGAAATAATGTCTTTATAAAAAATTAATGTGTATTTGATTGTTGACTGTTTATTCGATATTTGGCTGGCTTCATGTTTGTGTTTTGAAATTATATCAAAACCAAGATCAACTAATCTAATCTCCAGTCGCCTAGCTTATCGTTTCTGATCTGGTATAATAAAATAAATCTAATTGATAGCAAGTCAAGTAGTTTTATACATTTCTGTTTCATGTCACGATTCCCCTTAAACACTTGGAATGAAATTATAATTAATTTCTATAAAATCTTGTCCAATGGCAAGTAACAATTAATCTAATCACTAATTATTCTTCAACCACAAAATATTTCAATTCCACAATTTAATTAAATCTAAATAAAAACATAAAAAATTCACTCCAAAAGGCTCATCTGCATAATTCATCATTACAACACGTCCCAAAAGACTCAGACCTAATTCAGGCCAAACATATTAATCATGTAAAATTTTAACCACGCGTCCAGCAGCGCCGGCGTAAAAAGCAAAAAAAAAATGTGGCCAAGTCCAGTGGAGCCATGTTTGTGAACATGAAAAAAGAATGGAGCAGCGCTCAGGCGTTGGGCTGCGAAATTGGGTTCACTTATCAGAGCCGCTCATGTCCCTCGGCGCGATGCCTGACACTCGGGGGCGCGCGAATGGAAAGTGAAGTTTGCCCCAATATGTGTTTTTCGAACTTTCGAAATTGTGTCAGTCGGAAGAAGAGTGTGGGGGTGTAAGGGAAAAAGACTTGTCCTCTTATCTGTTATTCGATATTGGGAAAGCTATCAATGTTATAAAGAAGCTTTTTTATATCAAATTTTTGGCTGTCAAGATAAATTTAGAATTATTTTTAAAAAGAAATTATTATATTAACATTAAGTTGAAAACCCTTATTATTCTGCGTGAAATAATTATTATGTAATTAAATGTAAAGTGAAATTATTTTAAAATTAAAATCATTAAATGTAAATTAAAATGACTTTAATATAATCGAGAACAGTTGCTAAAACCTCCATTTATGTAATTAAAGTGAATCTCCTGAGTAACTTTTTATAGCTTCTCTGATTGTCGTATTAAGCACAACATCGAATTTTCAAATATTAAGAAAGTACTTGGAAACGCTGTTCCTTTTTCATTTAAAACCATTTTATTTAATTAATTTGATAAATTTAATAAAGTTATTTAATAAATTCAATTTGAAATACATATAAATTATTTACTTCGCAGTAATTAATTATCAGCAAATGTTTTCTACTCTTATTATGAAGAAAAAATTTACTTTCTAATAAACGAATCTAAAACATTTCTGTTAGATGCACAGAGTTAATATTTTTAAAACAATTAATGTTGTAAAAATATCTCCATAGCTACAAACCCACTAACTACTAATAAACTCAACTACTAAAAACATACAAATGCTTCATTTCATTCCGACAACTACTACCTCCCCTACCAACCAACCTCGTCCACCCAACCAAAAAAAAAACCAAACCCAGCAACCCATGGTCAATACAGTTTTTCAAGCTTCAACAGCAGAGCCGGAGGTTGGCTGGCGATGCGCTTATATTCGCGAAGATCGCCGGAGATTTCCACGAGACTCGAGAGGGCCTCCGACGCGCTCCGCGCACACGCGACCCCTTCAGGATCAATACGCGCGCTCTCCTCTCGCTTTCTCGCTCTTACAGCTTGCGTGAGTGCGTATATGCGCTCGTGCTTTGGCGTTTCTCTCGTTTTGCTTCGTGTTTTACTTATTGTATAATAAATTTCGCGTCAGCTGGTTTTTTGTTTTTTGGGAGTGTTCTTTTTTTTGGGTTTGGTGACTGGTGTTAGGATATTGTTTGATTGGAAAAGTATTTAAAGCATTCTAGATTGTTGGTTTTTATGTTGATTTGTTGATTGTTTGCAAACACATTGATTTACAAAACGCAATGTCACTAATATGTTATCAATGTTATCGAGTGTTTTATACGATTTATGCTGTTTAAGTATTAAGTTCTGCGATTAGATATCTGCTTTTTATACGATTTATGCTGTTTAAGTATTAAGTTCTGCGAATAGATATCTGCTTTTTTGAGAGATTAATAGTTTGAAGTATCTTTAATCACTCTGTCTATAGTGGCTAATAAGGAGAGTACTCTACCGGAGAGGGGATTTTAATGAAACTTTCAGGGAATGTTCTTTGATAAAAAAAGAGACACGTGTTTTACGGAATAGTTCTAGAATAGATAAGTTGTTTTTTAAAATTTAAATATTTTTAAGCAGTTTAATGTCAAGCCACTACAATCTCGGTGGTTTATTTTTATTATAAGGATTATAAATGTAAATATAATTTTTATTATCTTTAGTTATAAGAATTATTAACGCTATTTTACAAAGTTAATATAAACAAGGTTCAACCTGTAATTATATACATAGATATAACAGTAGTATAGCTGTATCTCATTAAAACATGTAAAAAAATTTATTAATTTCAAACCATATTCAATAAAAAATGTATTAAATACTTAAACTCTTAAGCAAAAGCAGATGACAATAATTTGTTACGATCTAAAACTTTTAATCATATCAAAATTAGTATAATCATAAATAAAAACGTAGTGCAGGTGTAGCAAACGTTGAAAGTGATAAACATTACAGTAAAAGTGCTATTTTTTAGGAAAGAATTTTTAACAAAAAAGTAAAGTTTATAATTTTTAAAATTACGTGTCGTTTTTATTTTTTCATAAAAGTATAATACTATGAATCATAGAAAATATCACGTATAATCATGTTCAATCAAAATATCTTCCACTTTTATTTTAAAAATTTTTTCATTTAAAATTTTAGATTCTTTGTAATATCTTTCATAATATAGCAGGATAAAAAGAGAATGTTTCTCGTTCCAACCATTGTTTTATTATTTAGAAAGATCTATTTAAAATTGGTTTTAACATATCCACAAGAAAACGAACAGTCATGTTATCAGTAAATTTTTTACTTCAAAAACTTATTTTTATTATACTATCCCATAATATTGAACATTTTTTTTTAATTTCTTTATAGTAATATTGCAATATAATAACATGAATTGTTATTTTATAAATCAATATACAAAATTAAGTAAATAATAATATTTATAATTTGTTATATGTAACATGTGGCATTCAATAAAATGATGAACACCTGAGAGTCTTTTTTTTTTTTATTAAAGTATATTATTTTAAATATTCATTAATACCCTTTCTTCGGAGGTGGACTTAAAGAGGTGGAATTAAAAACGATTAAAAACACGCTAATACCACAAAACACGTCTCCAACATCTTTTTGAGAAAATTTATCATTTTTACTGTCACAAAGCTTTCTTAGCGAGGAAATAAAAATACACCCAAAATTGTATATTTCTTATTACTTTTGCTATCAATTGCGCCCTGAACTCTTCGTCGAAAAGTAGATTTTTCAATCCCAACCGAAAACACCACCCGAAAAAATAACATCCGCCCCTCCTCAATTCGCCGTTCTCTCTGATTCCTCTTCTCTCTGGCTATTTAACTTTTTCCCCCAACTACGCCTCGGCGGGGGGATGAAAAAGCCAAGATAACGGAGCGAGCCTCACTCTTTTTGGCTCCGCCGCGGAGCAAAGAAAGTCTATCTCTCTCTCTCTCTCTTTTTCTCCTTCCTTCTCCGCCTCTCGCAACGAGGAACCCTCTTCTCGGGCAATCGCGCAATTACTTCTTCCGTCGTTTCGTTATCAAAACGGCGCGACTCCGTCGGGCGCAGCGAAGAAGTGTATATAACGCTTCTTTATATCGGCGATTCTGGCCATGGTTTATCGTTATCGCGATGCCGTCGATTGGCGCCACGGCTCGTGTCTTTCTTCCATTCCCGGATGGAGTGGGAGGAATCGGAGTCAAAGTTGATGCATGAACCTTGATTGATAGTAACTGCGAGGAGAGTACGTAATGTTTTTATTTGTGGTGTGAATTAAACATTGTTTTTTAATGAAAAAGTTGCTAATGTCTGCGCTGCATTTTAGATGCGAAATATGCTTGAAAAATTGTAACGAAAATTTTTACAAGTAAAGCTGGCAGTTACGGCTCTTATCTATTCATTATGTAATCACGTATGTAAATTTTCAGTTTTACACAAAGTATGAATTTGTTATATGCAAATATTAGTTTTTCCAGAATATCTCTAAAATATATCAAATTCTCTATTAATCTTAAAATAATTACAACCCCTTGAATAAAAAGATTATTTCATTAACTAACCTTTTTTAGATCAATCTATTTCAGTAGAACAGTTACTCAACAAATACATTTCTATTTCTCACAACCCGAAAATTAAACAATCAATAGAACAATTACGCCTCAGCAAAGACTAAACCCAGCGCCAAAACCATCGTCCGTCTAACAAACCCGAACTTTTGCAATCTCGACGTACAATCACTTAGAAGCGCAGCCGCTATTAATTTCTCAGCGCGCTCAGAGAGAGAGAGCGAGTCAACCGAATAAAAGCGAGGAACACACGCTCGGACGAATCGGGGGGCGAAATCTCGGGGCCCACATGACATACGCCAGAGGAGCACGCGAAATCGCGCGAACCTCGAGGAGAAAAACGAGCGGCGCGCGCAGCACAGCTCTTGCAATTATATACCTGCCTCGCTGAGCGGTCTTATCGGAGCCGCGGCGACAGTTGCGCGCTGCGCGTCCTGCTGCGTGTAGGATTCATAAATATAGATATGCGTTTGCGACGTGTTGCGGGTAATCAATTAAAAAATGTGGGATTTTTGTTTAACGGTAACGGTATCTGTGCTGGAGTTTTGTCGAGGAAAAATGAGTGAAGATAGACTAGTCATGGTCTGAGTCTGAGGTAGATCTTTTGGTTTTCTTTACTATCAAATGGAATTATTTTTTCGATAAAAAAATTAAATGGACTGCAGCTCTCTATATTTATGACCTGCATTTTCATACTGCACATATTTAATCTATCATTCAACGCGTAAACCCTTTTGCAACATCACTGCACAACTAGAAAATCCCCATACTAGTCTCGACTTACAACACCAGAAACGAAAAATCATTCCTCTCCCATTCTCAATCCAATCCACAATATAAACCTTCTCGCGCTCGTAACTCACCTTCCATTGTCGCTCGAGAAGCAAATCTCAGCAAGCCACAGTCGCGCACCCTGGCGGCGGTCTTATCAGCCCCCCTGCCAACGGGGGCTGCACACCGGTAATTACAGCGGCCGATATCGCCTGCAAAAATAAATGCGTGTCGAGAGCCTCGAGAGAGCGCTGTATATATACGCGCACACTAAGGAAGCGCCCAGTCACTTCCGTCGTAGGCCATACGCCGTCCTTTCTGCGCCGACTATACGGGCCTGGATTTGTAATTCAAATTTCGCGCGATTCCGCGAATCGATCGGCTCGCGCGCGCTCTCTCTCTCTCTCGACGTCTCTGTCTTCGTTCTTCCTAGCCGTGCATTCAGCTGTCTCCCTCTCTCTCTCTTTCTTCTTCCTTATACTTTGTTACTTCCGTGTCTTTGCGCTATTGATCTTGCTGCCTCTGGCTTCTTGGCTCGAGCGTCGCTTCGATGCTCTCTCTCTCTCTCTCTTTCTCTTTCTCTGCTCCCTTCTGCCTTCTTGCAAATTAACGAGGTGGATTCTATTAACGGTGTTTCTTGTTTTGATTTAAGAGATTTCAATTTAGGGCCGATGGGTATATCGAGGCTCTTTGTCGACTCTGGTATCGGACGTTCGAGAGCGTCGGTATAGATTAGATTGCTTTAATAATTTTAATGAGAATGCAAAGTTTTTAACTAGTTGGGTACTCGTTACGGTGTAGATGGGTTCTATAAGAATTTAAGGATTGTTTAATGATGTTATTAGATATAAAATATTTGATATATTTATTTTTATAATTGTTGGTACACTTAAAAAGCTCTAGTATATTGTAATAATTTATCTCTTAATGAAGTACTAACTATACAATTTATAAACAAAATTATTTAAAATTATTCAACCAACACTTCTAATCACCCACAAGATCGTCATGAAATTAAAAAACCACGTCTCCCTTTAATACTAGACAAACCAATCCTACAAATCAGTAATCTCTCCGCCTCTCTTATTACCTACGAGCAGCCGCAGCAGACCACTACCAGCCGCGGCCCTCTTTTTTATCAATTTTCGCTATTCTGTCAGGCGCATTCACCGCTCGCAAATTAGCTCATCGCGGCGATCCGCTGGCGAGATGGCCCCCCGAGAAGGTACCTTCGTGCGCGACCCACTTTACAATCGTAAATTAGATTATTTTTTTCTCCTTCTTCCATCCTTTAGTCTCCCCCCTCCTCCCTCCCCTGGGAGAATCATCCGTCGCTCGCGAAAAGAAGGAAAACGTCCGCTCTCTCTCTCTCGCGGCTTATCGAGCGATCGAATGCGGAATTGCTCGCTCGCTCGGTCTCTCGCAATTTTTCTTAATTCCGACAGTTCAATTGCATTCCAGTGTGCTCGCTCTCGCGTTGTGGTCGCGTATAGGTCGCTCTCTCGCCGAAGAATATCCAGGGGCCTCGGCGAAAAAAAATGGAGTCCCGTGTAATTAAGGGGGCGCTGACTGCTAATGTCTTTCGATCTGAGACTCCGGCTTCTTCTTTCTCGGCTTTTTTTGAATGGGGGAAGGTTTTCTTTGTGTCGTGACAAATGAGGGGGTGGGGGGGAGAGGTAACTGGATCGCTCGGCGTTTTGGATATTTTTGCTAAGCTGAAATTAAGGAGTTTCTTTTAGAGGATTATGTGTGCCGAGACTGCAAATAGAATTTAATTGCGAGGGATCAGTTAAATATATATTTGCTTATAGAACTAAATATACATTTGATTGTTGCTATGCAAATTTGTACTATAAAAAACTAAAGATAGCTTCAAATTTATTTCATATCTAAATTTATTTGTTTTATTAGCACACAGGACAATTGCAGTATACCGCAATAGCAAATATGCGGTGGGATTGCTTTTGCAACTTCGACTTTCTATATGTATATCTCGTATTTTTGTGCTTGACCTAGTTTATTCGAATAGCTTTTTATTTAACACGATACGCATGTATTTTCTCATTATTGATATACTATTTTATCTCTAATATTCAAACTTTTCTCTCTTCTTGTTTTAGGTGAGTCATAGTGTATTCATATTCCGATAACAGTGACAGCAAGCATGATTGATTGCGAAATATAAATTTGGTAAGCCCAAAATATTTCAATTTACCAGAATTTTCCATTTTATATAAAATATATTTTATTACTTTCTGAGTGAAAAAAAAATGGAAGAATCTTTATTTTGTAGATAATTCTTACAGAATCAAAGTTGATTTAAATATTTCAATTTTTCTCTAAGTTGTTGAACTTTTTTATTTTACCAGTCGATCATTATCATAAATATAAGTAAACATGATAAAACACAAAAAACTATATAAAAAGACTTCGCGATCAAAGCGATTTCTGCGAACACATATGTAAATACTGCGTTTATCACAACGTGTAACCACATGTAGCCAAGACCACTGCAAACCGCGCTCCGAGTCTTCGAAAACGGAGGGGAATTGCTACTTGCATGTAATCATGCAAACTATGTAATGACTCTTCGCGCGTTTTGATGCGTCAACCTGAGGTGCTCGCGGCCCCCGAAGCTTGAAGAGCTCTCGTCGCAGCTGAACCAGGTAAAGATGGCAGAGTTCCAACTCCGCTTGTTGTGGAGAGACACATGGACTTGGTCCGATCCGACCAGATGAGATGAATGAGGATTGGTAATTAAATAATAGTTATTTTCGATACAAGTGCGAGAATAGTTATTTTCGATACAAGTGCGAGAAAGTGATTTTAACTTCGCTCCGCTCGGGCACAAGAAATATGTTTGGAGGAATAAATTAAGAGAGAATAATTTTTTTATCTACAGATTTAATTAGAGCTTTGCAAAATATTTGTATATTTTCTTTAAATATTTACGTAGATCTTAAATACTTTGCTATCTATAAATTTTGAACAATTTATATAACTCCATTTGTTATTTTTAATAGTTCAAATCAAAATTAAAAAATATCATTTTAGAGAATAAAAGCTCTTAATTTTGGCAATCTTCAAAAAAATGATCCGGTCTATTTATTTGTAATACCAATTATCAAAATTATCTATCCCACAAATCCATAATTCAATATAATTTAAACCTCACTATTTACATTTCCATAATCTACAACCCTCAAACGCGAACCAAACCCGAATACCTCGCTATTTACCTCCAAACACCAAATTTCCCCAGAAAATCAAACGCCACCTCCACCGCTCTCAATAATATGCAGAAAATATCGCAGACTGAAACCATCCCAGGCAGCGAAACACATAATTTTCGTGTCTCGCGTCTATATCCCTCTCAGAGGCCGGCCGCGGGGGTGGAATTTTTTAATAACCGCGTCTCGGCCGTGGGCTGATCCTCCGGATGCCTCGGGAGCAGAAGTAGCGGGACGTCGCGCGGGCCAAGGAATCTCCCTGACCCACTTTCGGCCGCGGCACCGATATTTTTCTATAAGGACGAGCTAGGAGGGAGATATCGAGAGGCAAAAAGAGAGGGGGGGGTGGAAGTATATATCGGGATGCCTTGCGTACTTTCGTGCCGACGACGAGTCTAAATCACTCGGCGATCGCGTCTTTTATCGAGATATTCGGCTCTATAGACCTGCTGCGGGACTCGGGAAATATATTGAAACGCCGCTGGATTGTCTGGCCGACCCTAATATTTTAATTTGTCGAGGGAATTGCGTACAGTAGTTTTGGAGAATTATTGTGTTTTGCTGGTGTGGTGGGTGTTATAGGGACGGATGATGGAGAAATGCAGTCATTTTGTATAAATTGAGATAAATAATGCGACGCACGTGAAAATAAGTTTTTTTTTATAATGAAACTATAACGGTTATTTATCTTTTGATGCAGTATATTAAACACAAAGAACAATTATAATAAAGAAAAAACTACTTTCCGCAATATTAATTTATATTACTCACAACCCGTTTATTAATACCCACCATTTTCATAACAAACGATCCCAAATAATTAGCCCAGCGAATAAATTAATAAAGCAACAAAGGCCCAGCATCATCAAACCGTTATCACACTCCAGCTAAATAAAAGAAACCACCCACAGCGCTCCAGCGTTAATAAACGAAACATTTAAAGCCGCACAATGAAAACTCCCCCGCCTTCCCACAAAAAAAAAGAAACCTATAAAAAAAAAAAGCAGTCGCCGAAATAAATTTCATTACAGAAGCCGCGCACGGGCGAGAAAAATGGCGGCGCGAGCGAAAGCCATTTAATTCTTTATTTCACGGCGCGACGGAGAGGATGAAAAATGATGTTTCGCGGAAATTTCGAGAGATAGCGGAGCGCTCGCGGGGGGACAGCAATTTCCAGTTATAACGGCTAATCCGCATTTCATCGGGCCGCCTAAACGCCACCCCCGCGCTCGTCCGTCTTCCCTTTTCTCGCGGACTTTCTCCGCTGGCTGTGTATGTATATATAGCGGGAAGCGGAGATATAGAACTCGCGCAGTAAAATATAATTGGGTTTCGGGGATTATCCCCCCGCTTGGGCGAAACGAGAAAGAGAGGGAATCCGGAGCTGCGACTTTTAGTAGAGTAGAGATCTTCTCTCGTTTCTTTTTTTTTCTTTCTCTCTCTCTCTGTCTTTCTCGGTTTTTGCTCCAGTCCCTTATTTAAAAGAGGTTATTTAAAACGGCGCGTAAGCAAGTCGCGCGAAATTTTCACTTCCTCGCTGGGCTCCACCCCCGGCGTCATTCTTCGTTCCGCTTTTTATGCGCCGTTCTCTCTCTCTCTGACTCTATCTCTTTTTCCTCATCTGGCCGGGCGTGTATATATAATTCTTTTTCCGCGGGAGAGCTAGAAATTGAATTGTAGGATTGCTGACTACAGAGCGGTGGGGATTTGCTTAATTAGGCAATCTTCTTTGCCGCGAGAATAAAACGGATCCGCGAATTATTTCAATTTTAATTATCAATTATTGTTTCAATGAATATTAATCAGAGCGTTAGCGTTAATGCTTTTTCTTAATAAAATTTGCGTGTATTATGCAGTAAATTCAAGTATAATTAAGTATATAAATAGATAATCTGTAAAAGAAATTAAGAATTAAAAACGACAAGTGAATTTATCAGGATAAATTTTTAATAAAAATTCATCCTATCACGAAATTTAATGAATTTTTCTAATCGCATTTTGTAATCACCTTTTCTTCCCTACCAATCCCGTCTTATTCTACTTCGCAACACTTTCCCCACTATAAAAGATAAATTCAACTAAAATTAACGTCCGCCAAAAAGCTGCACTAAAAAATCGAGATTCGCCAAGTAGCAAATGAGCGAATCGGGAGAGGAAAGCAAAAGGTACGTGGGTGGGGAAGTAAGCGCCGAGGGGGGAAGAAGGAGAGAGAGAGAGCACAGAGAGGGGGGCAAAATAGACTGGGCGCCAGTCCGGTAAATTGGCTCCATTCATCAGAGGGTTTTCCTGTCGCGACTGCCAGGCCAGCCTGGGCCGTGCCAAGCCTGCCGCGCGTCGCGCGCTAAGCGCGTCAATGCAACAGACGGAGCCGAGCGAGCGAGAGATAACAATTTATATGTATTTTGCCTCCTCCCGTATTTACGGCGCGCATACGGGCTGATCCGGGTGAAATCGAGGGTAGAGGAAGTTTAAGGGAGCAGAAGGTAAAGGTGGG
Organism: Eupelmus urozonus; assembly: GCA_900480035.1. NCBI lineage: Eukaryota > Metazoa > Arthropoda > Insecta > Hymenoptera > Eupelmidae > Eupelmus > Eupelmus urozonus. Next base: position 14,801 of record UELX01002068.1, read on the forward strand.
GGGTCGGGCTGAAGTTTTACGATGCGAGCTTGATGGGAGGCTCTGGTTTTACGAATGGTTGAAGGTGTGGGTGGATTTTGTTTGTGCGCTGTGGATTTTGAGACGGTTGAAGTCACTGAATTTCAGGGGACGGTGCATGGTTTTAACTGGAAATCGACGTGATTCTAGTGTTCATTGGCATCCCAGGCACTTGATTTCAGTGAATGCTTGTTAGTTAAACAAAAAGAGCGGTGTAAGACAAGCTTTTAAAAATTGTCCTGATCGCGAGTAAAAATGTTAACAATCGACAGTTAAACTCACTCTTTCCAAAGTTCCCCCGCATTCAATATCCCAATCATTCAAGCCAGGATCGCAGCGCTTGTTCGAAGAACGAAGCAAAGCGAAAGAGAGAAAGAGAGAGACAGAGAGAGAGAGAGAGAGAGAAAGCAAGCTTGATGCATACCATCCGCACAGAAAGAGAAAGAGAGAGAGCAGGAGCTCAAACGAAGGATCAAGATTCCACGACGGCGCTTCCTGCGCCGGAGCGCCTGAATTAGATGCTTAACGAGCGATCCCCGGTCGCGGCGTATATATGCGCGCTCTTCGCTTTCAGCGCGACATGAAAGGCTAAATGCCTCGTCGTCGCTGCGGAATCGACGAGCCCCTGTGCAGCGGGAGAAATTTGCGCAGGGGAATGCGAAGAGAGGGAAGAAGAGAGAGACAGCCGAGAATGAAGTCGCGAATGAAGTCGAATGCGCGAATTCGCTGAGCGTACGTCAATTAGCGGCGAAAAATCAAAGCGGCTAATTGAATCGTTAGCTACGCCGCTGTGTAGGAGTAGTTTTTAAAATATATTTTTTTCATTGAGGAAGCTTCTTGGTCTGTGCATTATCTGAGATTTTTTCTAAATATAATCGTATGTGAAAAAATAAAAATATTGCAAAGAGTATAATTATTAATCAAAAATATATTTTCTTTTTTTTTATCGGACTAAAAATGCTCTTAAAATATCTTAAATATTTCAAATATAATGACTAATCACCAGTATTCAATCCCGGCTACAGTCCTTTTAACCAGCGAAAAAAAGCCCAACCATCCATCCGGTCGAATCTATCAAAACAGTAGCACTGATTAAAAGTCATACGTTACAAAGCGCCAAGAGCTCCGGGGCACTGGGCTCGCTTAACAAATCGGCCGCGAATTTTTCAAAACCGGTCACTCGGCGGTCCTCGATCGCCTGAAATATTACAAAGCCATGAATAACAAGGCTCTCTCGCGCGCGCAAAAATCCCGGGGCAATATCAAGGCCGTAATGGAGCCGGCGACGCTGAACAATTTCCCTGATAAAGCTCCGGGCGCTCCCCTTTTTTTTCAAAAAGCCTATTTATTACCAGCGCTACGCGTATACACGGCGACAGATTTTCCCCGACGTTTGACCGATCGAGCTACTCCAGCGCTTTGTTTCTCTCGCCTCTCCTCCGACACGGCTTTTCACTCAAAGGAGCACGCCGTCATAATCGCGATCGATGCTGTATATAGCCCCCCCCCCTCTTCCATAAAGCGAGTCGCGCACTTTCTGCGCGAGCTCTTTTTTTATTATATTATATGTAGGGCGAGAAAGCGAGCGTGCTAGGCTGCTTTGAATAAAGTGGACTTAGCTTAATGTATTGTCGCGCGGGGTTTATGAAGCCCCGGGCTTTTTATATTTTGCGACGCGCCGAGCGTACGGCTTTAAATATTGTTTAAGAGGTGGGTGGTGAAGTGAAGGGAGGGGAGAGAGGTGATTTGTTCGAGGAGTTCGAGGGAAAGTGGAAGAGAGGCTGCGTGCGGGATGATCTGCGAATTTATTTCGTGATTTTTCTTGCTTTTTTGAGGATTTTGCGGCGTGCCGAGAGCTGAGAATGCCGTTGGATTATTATATTTGAAGGTTTATTATTTATTTATCCTGTGTGCGCGGTTGTAAAGTGCAGGGTAAAATATAAATCTGTTTGTGAAGTTTACCGGTTTCATTTTTACAATTTTCAATTTTTCAAAATGTTTAAATTAATGTTTCTTGCGGTATAAAAATAAACTCCTTTCGAGACAAACATGTGCTATTATTAGCTAGATAATGTGCATTTACTTAAAAATAATAAAAAAATTTGAGTCAATATTTTTCTTGTGTAAAATTAGAGTATTATTAAAATATTAATTTTAGCTATTGAAAGAAACAACAATATAATGAATTATTATAACACAAAGATCCGTGTTATTTTATTTTGATGTACCAAATATTGATATATTACTGTTAATTAGAGTAATTAATTAGAGATATTGTTCACCGGGTGTAGTAGACATTAATAAAAGAACTCCGTTGATCTTCAAAAACTATCCAATTTTAATGCACAAGTGTTTTAGATGTCTTAAATTGTTTAAAGAGAAATGAATTTAAAACATCCGAATAGTAGGCACTTTATGCAATGAAATTGGATAGATTGCAGTCCTTTAATTTATGTTATACATATTGTTATTCAAAATTTAATAATACTGACTGTTCAAAATTTGTTTCCATTAAACACATCCGGTAGGGTTTGGAGTTAACAAAAATAGGTTAATAACCTTCACAATAGTTCTACTAATGAGCTTCCGTACACATTCACTCGCAAAAAAATATCAACAGTAACCGTATAATTATCAAGAAGTTCATTATGTTAACAAGTAGTTATCGTGATGATCTAGCCAAATGGAAAATAAACAGAAATACATTCCAAATTTATTTCCAGAGCATATTTGGCACGACTTACATACGTTGCCCATGGGCTAACACATTTAAAATATACCATGTATACAAATCATTTATTAATTCTTTACTTTACAAAAAGGTAATATATTTTATGATTACATCGTACTTTAAAAACCAATCTCAGGCCGTTAGAATAATGGCATTTCTATTTTTATTACTATTCATTCAGAAGTTCCTCAAGGATACACTTTGGAACATATAGATATTTTATATCTATATTAAAAATCTCAGAATTTCTCTGCTACATCATCATTACTTATTTTTATGTAAGTCTATCGTATTCCTCAACCTGTTTTACTTCTGCCAAATTTGGTCTCCGTCTACACACTTTTTTTAACTAATAAAATTAAAATTGTTTATGTTGTTAACAAATTATAGAAGAGGTTAAAAATGTTCATTAATGACAAATTTTTATTATTAGAAATATTAGATAATCTTATTCAATGTTCTAATATTAAGTTGTTAAAATTTAAAGATACTTTTCACTTTCAAACATTCTTTACGTTACCTTTGTTGATGTATCACTATTTTTCTTCATTTTTAAATATTTTATATTCAATGTTATTTTTTATATTAAAATTTTCACATTGCTTGTAAAGACCCATCACGTTTGTATAAGTAAATAAAACAAAGTTTTCTAATTTCATTAAAAATATATTTTTAGGTTCAACATTTTTATTTATTTATAATCGCTCGTACTGTCATAAAATATGAAAACGTCGTATATAGTATCTAAAAAAAGTGGCAAAAATTAATAATTATTTTAATTAAAAAATATTTGATTAACTTTAACTTGGCAAACTACCATTGCTAGATAATTTCTGTTAAGGATTGACATAAAGCCGTTTAGATATATTTTTGGCACCTTTTGGAATCTTTGAATGACTATGGCTTTGCTAATAGCATCTTTCGGAATTTCTTCATACCAATTTGTGGAATATATTGTAAACTCTATATCCTGATTCTGGAAAAAGATTAAGATTTTGATTAAGACATTAAACGAAACTTTTATAAAAAATTGTTATATTATTTTTAACATGACTTACAATTGATAAGATATTTTCAGCTGTTTCTGCACATATATAAATTCTTAAGTATACTATCATAAGAATAATGAATTGATGTATCATTTGAAGTGTTACTATACTTTGCTTTAACATAATGTTTTTGAAGCTGTAGCTTATTCATAACCTTACTTTATACGTGAAAATGTTTTTAATTGTTAAAGTCTTGTAGTTACCGAAAATTAAAAAAACCTAATTTATCGATTAATTTTGAATTTTGAATTTTGATAAAGAATGTCTTTAGTACATTATTATTTTGGCTTAAAAAACTAAATGGTAACAAAATGTATATATTTTCGAAATTAAAAAGTCGATTAAAAATGGATTCTTGTAATTATCGGTATCTAAGACCTTAACATTGCCTTAACATAATTTCATATACTCACAGACATTATTTGCAATCCTGCACTAATGCTATAAAACATAAAACTAATGACAGTTTTAACAACTGTGACCCCTACTATTTTACCTACTTCTCTTATCAATCTGTAACAAGAAGAAATGAAGAATTTTGAGTTTAACAAATAACAAAAAGAAAAAACAAAGAAGAATTGCAATTTAGCTATTTTTTATTTAAAATAAATCACTTGATGCTTTGATGTTTTTAAGTTTTGAAATACTTAACATTACCCACGATCTATATTTTCTAAAATTAATTATTATTAAATAATGAAAAATAAAGTATGATTTTAAAGAGTATTATTTTGAACTCAAAGAGAAACGTACACAAAATAGAAAAAATGTTTTTTTTTGTATTGTTATTGTTTTGTAACAAAGTTCTCAATTAGTTATATAGTTTGTTGTTAATTATCTAATTAATTTTGTAAGACACCGCGATTAAGATAACGTACCAACGTGACTGACAGGACGGCAGAGGATGTTAGTGAGATCTTCTAGTGAGATTCTCCTTGTTAATAAATAAGCACTATAGAAAATGGTAAAAATAAAAAATACGTATTTTTCAATAAACTTCCAATAGGTTATTTATTGTTATATTAAAAAAATTAATACTTCCGAAGATATGTTAAAAAAGTCCATATTTTTATTGGAAATTACTCTTATACGCGATATGAAAGAGATGAAGAAGTGTTTGTTTATTTTTGACTAAGTATTTATTAAAATTTCTTGGAAGATAAAAATTGTTGCTCTTATTTTGTTATAAATATTTCTATACATATATTATAACCGAGTTATGAATTTTTAAAAATAAAAAATTATTAATTTGTTACAAATTATTAACCCGTATATAATGAATCTGTCAAAGTATCAAGCAATTTGATTTGGACAAAAATAGAATTGCATCCCTCCTCTCACATAATAATAATATCACTAACAACAAAATATCTTGATGTTCATCTACGTATTCTTTAAGTTGGTTATCATTTTTTACATTTCTTATTTTATTATCCAAAATTTTCAAACGTACCGCACATATATACATAAATAAGACTATCATCCCATCTGTAGTCAAAATAACTGATGTGTGGAAAAGAACTATGATTTGATTACAATAAAGCAATATTTTTACAGCCATTAATTCGATGGAAAAATTATATCCTGTTGTCATGACTAACCCTTTAAGAACTAAAGTTTTTGGTTTGTGTATGTACATATATACTACCATGACATAAAGTAAGAAAATAGTTATAGAAACCAATACATATATTCTCGAATTATCTAATGCTATCATAGTATCTTTATTGCTGACTTGACTTTTGGTAAAGTTAAGTAAAACCTAAAAGAGTACAGATATACATTTTTAAAATAAAAAATAAAATAACTAACAACAAAATAAGAGAATTCTGTCAATTTTTAAATGTTAAATAAGAACTACTAAATAATCATTTGAAAATGTATTAAAACATTATTTTCGATAAATATAATCAACCCATGTATTATAAACTGTTTTTAAATTTTATTTAATAGAAAAAATTCCAGAAAATGTATTTTTTTTATTTACGTACCTTTATGCGAGGTTCTTGAAATTTAAAGTTAATTAAAATAACAATAGATTCTACCATACCAGTTATTTCAATCCACGAATACGAAGCTGAGATTAATTCATCAGTAGTTTTATAAAAAGTATCCATCGTTGGAAATACAAGAATTAGGTGATTCATGAGATAAAACCACCATAAAACAGAATTCGTGTTTAATTGTTTTTTACCGCTTTTGTTATGGTTTGGCCAGATTCCTAGAACTTTCGTGCAAACACTTACAAATTCATAACCATCGCGCACTGTTAAAGGCATTTTTTAGTTCAGTTTTACATTAAAATAATTAAAAATTATTTACAATATTGCTTTCAGATCAGATCAGTTTCAAAGTTCGGTCATTAATGTACAACTTTTCAGTTCGTTTCTCGATAACGCGTAATATCGTAGGATAATTATGATTATCCCCACTTGTATTGCTATGCTAATACTAATTTTACTGTATCTATATAATTAAAGGATTCTATAATGCTTTCCAAATAATGTGATAATGACAATAGATACATAAAAATACGCAGAATTGTAAATTATTTATTAAATGTAAACAGTATTGTTCAAATTAAGTTGTAAACTACCATATAATTGTTATTATTAAAAATATCGCATCATAAAAATATAGTACGAAAATAACTAGTGACTGTAATGTTTTTTTTTTTAATAATTTTTGTTACAAATTGTTAGAAACTGCATTTATTGTGGCAGTACGCTTACTCAAAAGATCATTTGTTCACTATATATGCATGTTCTCAACTTCTTCGGCATATAAAAAAACATAGCGATAATCGCATTAACGCAGTTTCAAAACAGTTCAATATTAATCCTCCCTATAAAGCAATCTTCTGATCCCATTGCCATCATAAGCCCATTCCCTAAACCTCTCCGCCACTCTCGCCCGTCCATCCTAAATAATTTCGATTACAGCCTGCAGCGCGGCATCAAGATTCGAATTCCCTCAAAAGTCGTAAAACGTTCCTTCTCGGACGTCGAGGGCCAGGGAAACGGGGGAGACAAGCCCGAAAAAACGCGCGTACAGCTCGAGGGAGGCCAATGTTCATTGCTTTTGTCAGTTTAAATCTATGAATATTTAAAGGGGAGCAGCGGCTGCAGCGCCACGGGTGTTGACCAAGTTGTCTCGCCCGGCGATAAAAAGAATTATTAAAGCGCACCGAGCGCGAGGACGAGGATCAACCTGTCGGCTCGATCAAAGGGAATTTCCTGCGCGCGCAGTGGCGATTCGCTCGCTCCTTTCCTCCTTCGTTCGTACCGCTCTTTTAGCCTTTTTTTCACCCGCTCTCTCGCATTCTTGTACGCTCCGGCAAGGAAATACCCTTTTTTATGGCCACGACGACGTAATAACTTTCGTACTTTAACACTTTCTTTCCTTTACCTCCCCTCCCCTCTTGCGGCTTTTTTCTTCACGAAATTCTTCTTTTTTTTATAGTGCAGGGAGGCCGGTCTTCGAGGACAAAGTCATTAACGTGACTAATTGTGAGAAAGCGTTGTTTTACGGATTTTTTGCGAAGCCGAGTCCTTCTGTGAATGAAGTTATTTCCGAGCGAAGCACGAAGTTTATTCGGAAGTTCGCTGATCTTGTCATTAGGGCAATGGCGATTATGGCCCTGCGGAATCGCGAGTTTATTATTTCTGAAAATGACTAAGTACTCCATCACACGAAGTTGAAAAAACTCTCTATTAAATGAAAACGTATCGTAATAAAACTGTAATCACCAGCATATAAATTTAATTAAATAGCAAACAAAAATCGCAGCAAGATATAATTTTAAAAAACATACAAATACTCGTTACTCCATTGGCAGAGAGCACTGCACGTGCACATGCAAAATTCACAGTTGACAACGCCGTTAAATTGTTAATGCAAAAAGCGTCCCTCTCCCATTCAAAGCATTCCCAACCATCCAGCCTCGTATATACACGAACTGAAACTTCGAAATGGCCTGAGGGGGGAGATAATTTTTAAAAGCGGATTTCAGCTGCCTTGCTAGAAAAACAGCGACGAGATCCGTTTAAAAAATCAGGAAGTACAAATACACGCAAACGCAAGCTCTGCAGTGCATTATCATTCGAATGAGCCGGGAGCGAGAGAGAGAGAGAGAGGAGGTTGAAACACGGCGCGACAAATGCGGTTAACGGCGCAGAGCGAATAATCGCGAGCGATTCAAGCAGTGTGTAAAGTCTGCGCGCTGCGCTGCGAGCGTTTACAAACACGGAAACGTTTGTACATACGCGCGCACGGACATCATGAGGCTCGTAGACGGGAAAAACGCGCTGCATGAAACATGAATTGGCGCGAGCGCGCGATTGTAACAGAGCGTAGCGGCGCTTTAAATTTACTCGCCGAATGGCTTGCTTATTAATTTTTTATGAATTTCGCTTTTTAAGGTGGAAAATCGTCTGGCTGGATTGGTAATGATGAATCGTGAGAATTTCTGTTTGATTAATACAAATATTTACAGCGGATTAAAGATTAATACTTTGTTTTAATTAAAAATGAAAAATTTTTATTATAGCAAATGAATGAAGCAATGTAAAAAGCTTTAGTAACATATTACGCAACTTATTAACGTATGTAATCGATCCTCCAACGTAAAGTAAACCCGTTGAAAGAGACTGCCTCTAAATACACGACAAACATTGAAAAATGCTTGCAACCGTTGCAATTACATGTAATATATTGATAAGCTCGGCCGCAGAGCCGCAAATCCGGGCAAACACACATCACGCGCGCGCGCACGTCAGACGTGTACAGTTAAGCCGATATACTAGTGCAGACCGGCAAACATAATAAACACGTTTCTACGTATATAGGCGCGCACAAATACAAGCACATAATTGCACACGTGCAAACTCGCTAGTGCAAATACGCCACCAAATACACTAATAGGACTACATGAAATTACGGGAATATGTATTCGTGTGCATGCGTGCTGCGCGATTACGAACACATAAAGACGAACTAACGTATTAGCGTGTAAAATCGCGCACTCGTACGTCCATGCACACACGTCGTTTGTAACTAAAACTGTCCACTGACAGCTAATCAAATATACCTAATATGGATAAACTCTAAATTAAATTCATTAAATATTACTACCGCATCCAAAAAGAAACGTTCCCGATTAAACACTAAAAACCAAATAAATTTAAAATTCATTACACCGCTCGTTAACCCACCCTTCTTTACCTTTCCCAAATAGTTGACTGGAGGTGCCGAGGGGGAGGGGGGGTTAAAAGTGCATGCATCAAGCCGCGAAGCCACCCCCCTCCTCTCGCCCCTAACGCACGCCAGCTATGCAAAAGAGAATCCACAGCGAGAGACTTTCGGGCAAAAAGAGAGAATAGAGCTGCGGGGCCGTGCGTGCAGCATGCAGCGCGACTCGTCGACGAATAATTTAAGCGAGTGATTTGCCCCGCGTGCGCGCGCGCCCGCGTCCAAATAACGCCGCCGCGGCTCGTACAATAAACAACGGGCCAGCCTACGCAAGTTAATCGCTCCATTGTCCTGCCGCGCTGCTGCCGTGCGTGAGCGAATTCCATCGCCACGGAAAGGGGTGGGAGGTAGGGCCATTATAGCCTCGGTGGATTTCTCGTACGCGAGAGGGACCGTGCGAGAATTAAAGAGAATTTACGGCGCGATGGGTGCTTTTTTGACTTTGCGCGCCAGGTTGGATATGTGTGGGGTGATTGTGTTTGATTTGAGTTAGAGAATGATGGTTTAATGAGGCGAAGTGGAGAGATGGTTTGTTTGATGGGAGGTACGGTATTGTTTGAATACGAGAGTTTTTAAGAAAATTATTGAGGGAAGTCAAAGTTTTTACGTGATTATCAATATATAAACTATTATCAAGACTATTACCTACACAGGATCCCTGGTAGAAAATTGACCAGATTCTGGGCAAAATTTCTGGTCAACAAATGTTAAAATGACACTTATCTAAAAATTCTGGAAATGCTTTAAATAGAATTTCTAGATAAGTGTCATTTTAACATTTTTTGACCAGAAATTCTGCCCAGAATCTGGTCAATTTTCTACCTATCTCAGAAAAGCTCGAGTCAAAAAGTTCATTTCTCACAAATCATCAACCAAAAATCAAACTTTCGCTCCAACCCCACCCACGCTAATCATCAATCAGCTCTCTCAACCACCACCGCCAAAAATGAAATCTAATCGTGCGCGCTCCAACCGACCCCCTCCCCCAAAATACCTTCGACGCAGCGAGCTGCGTGCGCATTTACAAATAGCGAACGATTCCAGGGCAACTATAAACGCTAGCTCCCGCGCTCAAGGGGAATACCATTAGGCGTTGATTCAGAGAATGCGCAATTATGTTCCGCTGACGCAGCTCTCCGCCCGGGCGCGAGAGAAAAACGTCAATTACGCGCGACGCGCGATACAGTGTCGCAGCGGCGAATTCTTCGGATTTTTCGATCCCTCGAAAGATCACAATGTTTGTCACAATGGATAAACGAGAGACAGCGTCCGCGGGTGTATATAGCCAGACAGCGCGAGAATTGCCGGAATTCCGTCGTTTGAGATAGGTTTAATATGTATGACGAGTCGCGGGTATAGTTTGGCCGATGTTAATGTTGAAATATTAATTGGAAAATACGAGCGAGCTGAATTATGCCGGGTGGGTCGATAGGACGTCGCGCTGGAGCGCTTTGTTGGGAGGATGGACGTGGCTTTGGGCAATAGTTCAGAATTTATTCATGTATTGTTATTAATTTTCATTAAATTTTTTTATCATAAAGTATTTTTTTATTTGATTTATTTTAAGCTTGCGCAGTTGTTACTTACGTAAATGGCTTACACTTAGTCACCTTACTCCAAATAAAATCAAAACCGGTCAGCCCCAACAATAGACCACCCGCCAAATTCACGCGATTCAAACCCTAAATCACCGTCCCAACTGTCCACTCCTCAAAAATCCGATTACCCGCACCCAACCCCTAGCCACCCCCACCAAAACACCAGCAATTACAATCAACCGCGCTCCGAATTTCCAGCCCCAATCTCACCCATCCAGCGCAATCCTCAAAACAGGAAAGCAGCTCCATCCATCTGTGAGGCGAAATCTCGGCCGAAATTCAAGACCGCGCGCGAAGGGCCGCTATAGTCACGTCCGCTCATTATGCTAATCGACGTATGTCGCTCTTGGCCCGGTCAGGCTCATACAGATCCCTCGCTCCGAATAATTAACGGAATTGCGGTTGCGCGCGATATGCGCCCGCTGCAGAGGGGTAATCGAAGGAATCAATTGAACGGATCAAAGGGAGAGATTCCGGCGAGTCGGCCTGCCGCGAACAAATATCCTCGTGGCCGCAATAGAACTCACCCCTCCGCCTTTCCTACCATATATATATACCTAAGCGTACGTATATACGTGCACGTATGTACGGAGCTTCGAGTGGGCGACGAGCTGCGGGCATTACGGATTATGAAAAGGAAAATCCATTCGGCCGGCAAGTGGGAATTAGCTCGGAGCCGCGAGCAAACAATGGCCCGTCGCCGCGATTGATTGACTTTTTTCGCGTGTGTGTACGTACAAGCCGGGGCTTGTGTATATACGTATCAGGTCCGATGCTTTTCCCCCCGTCCTCTTTTCTCTAGCTCGTCGAGCGTCTTTGTCCCTTTGTTGACTCGCGCGCGCCTGTCTCTTCTCTGTTTTCTCTACTCGACTCTTCTGAGAGGGACGTGTGCTCTTCTGGATGATGACGTTTTTTTGATTTTGCGCCGATGCGCCACTCTCGGGATATCTGATGGAGTGTCCATTGACTCCTTGCGCTTGAATGGGGGACTGGATTAGCATAGAGAAAGTAAGCCGGTAATTTTTACAGCGAGTGGAAATAAGCGGGAGGACAATGGAGGATGCCGGTTAAGATTTTGATGCTAATAACCAGATCTCGAGGTGAATGCTGGTTGATTGGTTACCAGGAGGGTGATTGATTGTTTTTGGTTGACTGGAAATTCTGGTGGAAGTGGTTGGTTAAACTAATGTGAAGAAAGATTTTATACTATTGATGTAATTCTGTACATATTTCTGTTAAAAGATGTTGTGCGTATTTGCAAACAAAATAAGCTCATATGTCATTGGAGGACATTATTATGCTAGAATGAAATGCAAAAGCTAAATGAATTATGAAAATAAGAATGAGTCTTTATATTGTTGTTATTTCAATTTTACAACGTCATTAAAAAAGAAAATTACTTGTAGATTGAATTTTCGTAGTTGCTAACAGTGATAATATCCATTTTACTTACTCTATTCTATCTAAAACACGAAATTTCATCCAATCTATTGAGCTTTGTAACAGCTGAATGTCTCACTCTAAAAAGTCATTATAAAATGTATTATTAACATGGAATTGACCGCTCGTAAAAGGTATTCCAAACTTGAAAACAGTTTCATTTCGCGATAAAATTGAAACCTGCTGAATAATAATAATTTATCATTGTAAACATTTCAAACGCATTCTTGTTACCACCGTGACTAAAAATGTTATTAAAAATCCCAAAATAACAAATATTTTAATCTCTATCGTCTCATAATCCCTCCCTATATCACCAATAAAAATGCAACACCTCCACATCCACCAATCCCCAAACCATAATTCTACCACCCACCACATCCCACCTCCGCCAAAACGAAAATCCCACCGCTTCCCATCCCCGGCGTAAATTGGCCATCGTCAGCCTTTTTTACGAGCTCGCACGCACCGCCTCAAAAATTTCGAAAGCCCATCAGCTCCACCCTCTTAACTCGTCTCATCCTACTACTCCTGTAAAAGAGGGGTCGAAAAATCGACCCCCCACTCCCACAGCCACCCACGCGCTCGATCCCCGGGCGCTAGATTGTTAGTGCGCCGGGGCGCGAGATAATCCCTATATAGGAGCGAGAAACGAGACAGCTTCGCCGAGATGAGATTTCCAATGGTCGCGCCGAAAAAGGCCGGCGCGCTCACCTTCCTTATCGGATTACCCGGGCGAGGCGCGATTGAAAACCGCGCTGATTTCATCGGCTCTCTGCGCGTGTGTGTATATGCATGCGTAATCGATCTCTCTCTAAAGCTATAGGGTCGTGGAAAAAACAGCCTGGCGCTGTCTTTCTTCGGGAAAAGGATTCGGAGCGACGATGAGCCGGAGGTGGAGGCGTCACGATTGACGGGAGAAACGACTTTTCTTATCGGGAATGCTTATCTGCATTTTTGGCGAGCGCTTCTCTCTCTCTCTTTCTGCCCCCTCTCTCTCTCTTTCTCTTCTGTCGCTGGCGCGCGCTTTCTTCTGGCCATTGAATCTGCAATTCAATGCGCGGGCCTTTAATAGATTACGATTTTTTAAAGTCGCGGTCGACGGGACGAGGAACGGGACGTTAGACGACTATGCATTTGTTACGCCGAATAAAATGCCGAGCGTCGGCGCGGGGATGTAAATAAGGTGATGCAGGAAGAAAAACGTAAAAGGCATTAGTTTGAAAGCGGGGGTATATTTTTATCGTTGGCTTTTTTAAATAAAATAGTGCGGTTTGTTCGTAAGATAGATTTTATTGATATTCTTGGTATTAACGTTTATAATGAATATTTTCATCTACGGATGTTCTCAATGGACAAGTGCGACTAATAATTTAAATATCGCGCCAAGATCCTTTAATCCTACGTCGGTAAAGAACTTACGTACTTACCTGCGTAACTAGACGTAAGTAGTTACGTCTTGAGCCGCTCAGACGCGCAGCGTTGAATAAAGGTGTGAATAAACTTTATTTTAAATTTTCGTTTATTATCACTTGTGCTTCGATTGTTACGACAATAAAAATGCAACAATCCGGATAATGCATCAATGTTTTTCCAGAAAGCTATTAATAAAAGGAAGAAACAATATCTTCTACAGAAGACAGGAAGTAAAAATCTCCGATCTTGAGACAATCAATCTAAGAATAATCTCCACAAGGTCAGAGTTAAAGAAACCATTGGCCGTACAGATATAGTAGAGATAAGTTCTTTTACTTTTCTGGCTCACGCGATTAATTTTATTTCGAGAAATGTAATTTCTTAGATTTTCTAAATTTGTTATACCGCGAATATCATATTGATATAATCTAAAGTACCAATTATTGAAATTAGCAGTATTTAGAGTCTTCCAAGAATCTAACGTAAAATACAGATTAATGGTTTAGATAATTTTGTGAAGTAGTATGAGAAATAAATAAATGGCATTATTATGTATCTTATCTATATTCTATTTAAGTTTTTGCTATTAAATCTCACGCATGTTTTTTCTAATAATAACTTCATATTTACCCAATATTTAATCTTTAATTTTTTTTTTTCGAATATAATTCTTAATACCACATCCACCAGAACTAAAGTAACAAAAACCTAAAAATTCCTATCAGAATAGTTCCTCCATTTCCCCAACCACCCCGAAACTTAAAAAGAAAATCCCGGAAAATGTACTTAGCGACGATCCCACATTTCCTGGCGGAAAAAGTCAATAAAATTCTCAGGGTCGAGGCTCGAGAGAGCGAAAGTGGCCCCCGGAATTATAAGGTCCAAAGTCGGGGCCGCGAGCTCCGGCACTCCTCTTTCTCTCTCTCCGAAATAACGTATTCGCCGCTACTCCAGGGGCGCCGTTAGAGCCCCGGTGCGCTAGGTATATATACAGCTCCCGCGGGAGTCTAACTCTCTCTCTCTCTTTCTCTTCTTACCGAGACTCATCCCGCAGCGCATAACGACCGAGAACTCGCGTCTTTCTCTCTCTGTCTCTCTTATTCTCTTCGGCCTTTAACGGCCAGTACCGTAGTTTAACGCCCGAGCTTTGCCAGCCGGCTCGACATCGACATTCTTACCGTCTAATTTACAGGAGCGCCGACATTATTTCGCCGGCTGCGAATCTCGAGCGCAGAGAGAGAGAGAGAGAGAGCTGAGGGTGTAATGAAGCTCGAAAAATGCTTGCGGACCCGGGAGCGCCGAACGACTCTCGGCGGGATACGCCGCGACTATTAGGACATTTTTTTTCGAGCTGGTTGGTCGTTTTTTTCTGAGCGTTGGGAGGGCAGGCTGATTTGTAACGGGGACTTTTATTTTGGCGAGATTACAGCGTGTTGGGGCTGTGTAGTTTGTAGCTGGCGTTAAAAAACGTTGCAGGATATGTTAAATTAGGTCTGTTGTTTTTTAAGGGCAGTTTATTGGATATATTGATTAATTGGGATTTGGCATGAGATATTATAGTTTATCAAGTGTGAAACTATTTTTCTACATTTTGCACTCTAGAGTAATGATTCGAAAAATTTAAACGATTTAACTATAATTCTATTATACTGCTCAGAACACATTTTCGAATTCAATAAAAACTTGTTGAGTTTGCAATTCAGCAATGAACTTTCGAGCAATTAGTAAGCCATTAACTTTAATTTTCGCAAAATGTTCCGAAGAACTCATCAATTTCCACTAATGATTTTTCAATATAAAAGTCAAGCGAGATCAATAAACGTTGTTACGATTTACACAATACATTTAATCCAATAAAATTTAATAAACTACTTTTATTTTAAAAACAATACTCCCATCATCTCATCTCAACCATCACGCTCCAACTAAATCAAAAAACGATCCATCCAAACATCAACTTAAACCCACTAAAGCAGCGCTCGCAAACGAAAAAAAAAAATAGCTTTCGAATTAATTCCTTCCTCGAAACTAGCGAGTAAGACCATCCCAAGCCTCCACTTGGCGCATCCACACTACTTTCAAAGGATTAATTTTCGAATAACCTTTTCCTCACAGAACCAGAGCCGCGCATGACTTACAAGCGCTCGCCGAGATGAGAAGCTCGCTCTCGGCTTCGGTAATCTCGTCAGCCCCAAGTCCTTTGATGAGGAGAACTCCTGAAAGAAAGTGCGGCCTGCGGGACATTAATCGAATCTCGCGCACACACGGGGCCATCTCTCTCTCTCTCGTTCGGAGAGAAAAAAGGGGACTGAAATAAGAGAAAGAGAGACGGAAAAAAGGACGGAAGGGAAACAGTTCGGACTTATCGATTCAAACGAGCGTGGCAGTCGTGGGGGGAAAAGCCCGAGTCAAGTTGGAAACTCGGGGATTCAAAGCGAGAGACGGGAGAGTCGGTGTATAGGAAGAACAGAGAGAGAGAGAGAGAGGGCCGCGAAACAGTGCTGCGAGGGAAAATTCGAGAGCGCGATAGAATCGAACTCGTCTGTATGAAGGCCGGATATCTGGCTCTCTTTGCTCGCTTCTTTTCAGGGTCGTAACAAGGGGCAAACTTTTTCGCGAGAGAGCGCGAGCCGGCAAATTTTCGTATTTCGAGTCCCGGCCGGCGAACTTTTTCCTCCCGGCGGCTTTCTTGCCGGGGCAACTAAAAGGCCCCTTTAAAAATACGAGAGAGCCGAGTATTTTTCGCCGACTTTCGAATTGAAGGAAGAAAAAAGAGAGAGAGGCGGTGAGTGAGAGAGAGAAAGGGTATAATGGCAGATTGTACGGATAACCTGGCTTTTCTTCGGTCAACTTTATCGTAATTACATTTTCCCTTTATGAAGGGATATTTTTAATCGAGATAATAAACTTTTTTATATTTATAAGTTTTATATTAGCTGGGGGTGTACCGCAATACTTTAAACTTCTCGTAAAATAAGTACGAAAAATTTTACAATTTTCCATTTCGTTGTAATTTTTCTTACTGTTGGTGAAAATTGGACTCGAGGTTTACATTTTATTATTAGCTCGGTATTTAAATAGTATGAATCTGAAAACAAAATTAAAGTTTATAATTTAAAAAGTATGTATATTTTCATGAAAGAAAAAATCTTTAGTGAAAAGTATGGGAGCGCGGGGCTAGTTGACACACAATTAACATTTTTATGTTATTAATATCTTCCTTCGGAAATCAGATTTGTGTATTCCAATCATTATACGTATTAATAGTGCTTACATTATACGCATTACTAGTATTACCAAATACTAGTATTAAACAATTACTTATTTATAATTGGACGTCGAACTCCGCGTGCCAACTAGCCCCGCTCTTCCCTATTCCCGAACTAGCTTGATTTGCAACGATTACTATAAATAACCTGACTAAATAAAACAACGCAAATTATACGGTATAGTTGTTAATTTTACAGTTGTATATTTCATTATGTAATTATGCACTTCACTTTACACAATTTTAACACAAGATGTATGTACATTTAAGACAAATAAAAGAAAAATAATTTTAAGCTTTTTATTTAGTCTAACTTACATAAAAAAATGTGAATATGAACTAAAAATAAAAAAATTGCTCTAAAGACTAAGACCAAAAATAAAGCAAGTAATTATAAAAATTATTTGTAATCGCCTTCTTAACAAGCAAAAAATAAGAAAAAAGAAATTACAGTAACAAAATAAGCTTTGAAAAATTATCCTACTAAAGCAGTTTATCTATTACTTAATACTCCCTCAAAAATTTAAATTTCATATAAATTTCGTGAAATTCACAAAACATCCAAACTCCTACAACGGCACACCCTTTAAAAAAAAATCAAAAACATCGCACCTCTCTAAAACCCTCAAAATTACGAGCCACCCTAAATATATCTATAAAAATTCCGCCCACTCTCCAGCAAACGCTCGCCCTCGCAGAGAGCCAGTCCTCTCGAAAGCGTCGCGCCGCACCGCGACTAGAGAGTTGTAAAACAAGAGCAGCAGCAGCGGCGGCAGCAACAGAGCGGCACTTTGCCCCGACCACCTAAGCCCGGCGCCTCGCGTTGCGTAGCAGCAGGGGGTGGGGGTGGACAGCGGATTACCCCTTTCTGCAATACGAAGTAATTCCGGCAAGAGGTCCGGACTCGTACGGGGGGAATTAAAGCCGGAGACCCGCGCGCCAGGAATATGGTAATGCCTCTGCATGCTTGTACCAGTGTGTGTGTGTGTGTGGGAGTGCATGGGGAATTTTGCGAAATGTCGACGGATGTCGAAAAATGGGAATTGGTGAATTGGATGTGAATGTACGTTTTTCGAGAGCGAGGAGGTTGTCGAACAGGTTTACCGATTTTTTCCTTTCTTTTGTTTTTGTTGTTGGCGAGAGGGAGTGTTAGTGTTAATTATGTTTGGAACAAAAGATAACCCGAATTTTTTCCTTATTGAACGTGTATTTGTAAAAAAATTAATCCCAACGTTTGCTTTATATTCCAGATTTTTAAATACCAGTTGTTCATTTTGAATGCTTCCATTCTTCATTGTCTGAAATAATATCGAAAACAACAATGATAACTGTACAACGTCCCACCGTTATAAAATATTTTTCTGCACCTCCAGCATTATTAATGGCTGCACTATTCTCCAAAACTAACCGAATCGAGAAAATCTGAATAATTAAAACTAAATTCAAAAATTGGTTACTAACTTTCCGTCCTATTTCCATCCGCGTCGCATTTCCCAACAATTTCATCCGCTTCTTCGGACTCTCCAACTGCGAGTGCATCCATACATAGCTTGGCGAACTGAAGCCATTCTCGACAAAGGAATCCCGCACGCGGAACCCGTATTATAAACGTAGCGGGATAATATATCGTTAAAATGGACGACGCCGCTAATGTTTCATTAACCGTTTTTGGACTTTGCCTAACTTTCATTTATGCTCGCCCGCGGAAAGCCGTAACTTAACGTTCTCAAGATAATAGGAGGAGAGCCGCACTTCGTACGAATAAGGAACTTCCGTTCGTGCGAATGTGTTCGAAGAATTTCATTAGTTTCTTTAATCATTTTTCCAGCTAATTGTCCGGCCATTGCTTTGTTCCCTATTTTACGTAATAACTGTAAAGCATGGAAATTTAAAGTATCGAGGTATGCGAAAAGATCGCTGCGATATTGATTCACGAGGTAGACGCAGGATAAAGAAAATATCTAAATTTTCTTTTAATAACGTAAAGGTCGACAACGAAACTGTTCCACATTATCATATTAAAAGAAGATATTAGGAGCAAAAAAGGCTCCGGCTTTAACCTAAAAGAGGGCGAATAAAGGAATAAAGGGGGGCAAAGAGAAGAGATGGAGAGGACGTAACTCAACGTGGCCGGAATATCAGCCGAGTAGATCTGACATCGACGAGCACCGCCCACTAACACTTTGCCCTCGGGCTACTTTCCTACTCCTTTCTCATACATACACCAGAATATCTCCTCCTTCCCTCCCGTTGCTCCCCTTCTCTCTCTCTCACTCTCCTTTGTATATATCTCCTCGGCGTTGTTTCGCATTCTCAAGCATGTTATTCCGTTTTTCATTGATTATTTTTCCATCTTCGATGAGCGCGCGCGAACGTTTCGTATCTTTTGATCTATAATTTTCGTTCGGCTTTTATTACAAGACCAGCGTGTACTTTTGTCTATCTTATCTCGGCTTCGAGCCGTGCGTTCTTCTTTGAGCAAAGGGAACTTTTTTAGCCTTGTTTCGAGGGCTTTTGACGGGGCTTTGGTGCGGTTTTCGCTCGACTTTTACACCTCTGGGTAACGAGGTCTGCTAGAGGAGGAATGAGATAAATGAGTTAAGATATTGGAGTGGCTTTCAGCAGTGGTCTAAGGTCAAATTGCGAATGCATTAAATGCACTTTACTGTTTGATGATTTTTTCGATGAACCATCTGATGAATACAGTTTCTAGACTTCTTGGTTCATCGTTCGTAACAAGCAATTCCCTTTCGGTTAAAAATTCAGTTTCCCGATTAATTAATACTCCTTTGATGTAGCTACAATAGATTCTTGTACATTAACAAAAATCCGAACATGAATAAACGCCTGACCGATGTGAAAGACTGGTTATTCAATTTCTCGAGCGAATTTTTCCGTGACCTTTCCCTTTTCCAGCCAGCGAAAATTAACGTGATCATCCAGAGGTCAAGAATCAAACGGTACCCAAGGTCCGTTCAGCGACGCTTTCCCATAAAGACATCCCAGGTACAACAATGAATCAATAACGTCCCTAATGACCCATCATCGCTCATCAGTCCCTGGACGCACTCTGTACTCCCAGCTCCCATCCTCCCAACCATCGCCCAGTAATTATTAAACCTCGTCCCTCTCTCGGAAAAGACTCGGGCTCGGCGAAAAAGCCCATGGAAGGATGCTAAAGAGGAGGCCCCGCGTGCACTGACTCGCGGCGTTGTCTCTACATCTCTCTCTCTCTCTCTCTCTTCTTCTTCGGCGAAGCGGCCGGTGCAGCAGAGGATCGCACAATTACCCATTGTCCGATACAGAAATTTATGTGTGGATATCCTCTCCCGAGCGCTCCGGGCCACAGGTAACTAACGCGCGGCTGTGTATACGTTAGGCCTCTCTCTCTCTCTCTGCACGCTAAATCCAGTCTGGGCAACGCGAAAGAGGAGAGAGAGAGAGAGAGAG
>UELX01002069.1:0-35020 GCA_900480035.1 Eupelmus urozonus
ATATAACATACATATAGGAACAATAAATTGTTCTTGAGGAAGCTACGTGCCAAAGTATTGGCAGCGGTTTTTTAATTTCAATTAGCTTGGAGCTTTATTAATTTGATATAATTCATATCCTTAAAAATATTTTTAAAAATCTAGAATTAAACGTTACACGTTTCAACGTTGTAACGCTATAATCGAACATAAAAATTTTAAAATAAACCAATCGATTCCCAGCACAATCGAAACAGTTACAAATCATTCAAAAATTCCCTTCCCCACAGCACTCATAACGACAGTCTCAAATATGCCAGCCGAAATACCAAGCCGGGCCTTTGTGGTATTTGAGAAAAAAAGTAGATTTCGAAATTCCTTTGAGAAGCGTATTAATTTTCACTTATATTTCCCAGCGGACGGCGTTGCAATTAGGGGCCTTTATAACGACCAGGGGCATTATCCGCGCGCCTTCGAATCGTAAATAGTTTCTCCTAAAGGCGCCTCGGCACCGCAGCGCCACGGGTTTAGGCGGCTTTCTATCAGCGCGCAGGATGACAATACCACGATTTCACCTTTCTCGAGTTTGACTTTGGATATTTGTAGTGCGGTAGGTGCTGAGGAAATGTGTTATTGCAAGTTACGGTATATCGATGATTGATATGATTGGAAATTAATTATTTTGTAAATACTTGAGATGATGCCTAATTTTCTGTAGGTGCTTTAGTTTAACGTTAACGAAGTATTATAACTGTATTGTTATTTAATGAATTGCATTATTTAACAATAAATCGATATTTCTTATCAAAATCGCTTAAAATTGACAATTAAATTTAACTAAAAATAATCAAACCTCAAATGACAATACTAACACCATCAAAAAAACAAACCCAAAAACAAAAAAAAAACTATAAAAATCCTTCCGCACTCTACTCTCTTTTTTAAATGAATTTAGCCCAACCAATTACACCTGCGCAGCTCACGCCCGCCGCTTTAGCGATATTCCGTCTGGCTCTCGGCTTATTAGCGGCGGCGCTCGGGCTTTTATCGCGCGGCGAGCGCGAGATTCCTCCTCTCTGTTTCCACTTTTTGCCCGCTTTTTCGGCGTACTTACTCCGCGCAAGCTGCGAGGCGGAAAACGCGCGCGGAATACGCCGCCTCGATTTCGCAAATAGCCGCCTGCGCAAGTGCGCCTTTTTCCGCGGAAGCGTTGGCTTTGATGTTTATTGGGATAGTGATACTAACGGCTAGCCGTTAAGGAATATTATTTTTTTTTAATATGTTGCGATGAAGAAAATTGTACAAGTTATTGTAGTTCTGAAACTTTTAACTTTTTACTGCGTTGAAATGTCCCAAGTAAAATCGAAATCTCAGGAACTGTAATACAACAATAGTAAAATATCACAAGACAAATAAACACTTATAACAACGATCCATCCCAACCCCGAAATTCTCCAACCTCAAACTCTCCCCGACACCAGCCATACCACCTTAAAAAACGCGCACTTAGCAAACCTATGTCAAAGCCGGCGTATAATCGCGGCAAGCACCGCGCAATTAACATAAGAGGAAGGGGGGGCTTAACCCGGCGAAAATAAAAGCCGCACGCGCGCAAGAGAGAGAAATAGTCGGTAATAAGTCATCGAACTACTGTGGGAATACTAGGAATCCAGCCTCGCGAGCGGCAGCTAATGGCTTGGCCGTATAGCAGCACACAGTACTAGAACGCCGTGGTATAGTAGCGGTTTCGCCGAGCGCAAATAATGAAATGCACAAAACGGTTTATGAGCGCACCATAACTTTCCGTCGCGCGCCCAAGAGAGATAGAGAGAGAAATACGAGGTGGAGCGAAAAAGTTTAAGGACTTTTAAGAGGTTCATTACTCGGGCGTATTTTAGGCGGCTCTCGCGCCGCTTGGGATTTTGCGGGAATGGTGGAATTTGCGGAATCGTTGGAGTTGAATGGCTGGAAATTTGGTTTGGTTTTGGACGGGGAAAGTAAATCAGTAAAAGTTTTAATGGTTTGCGATAAGTTTGAATTTTAGAGGATAGAAAAATTGTATTGGAAATATTTGTCTGTCCTATCATAAAAGTAAAAAATAAAATATCTTAAAAATAATTTTTAAGTAGTAAAAGTATAAGTATCCTAGTAAATATAATGCTTACACTTAAAATTTTCACGACAAATAAATTCTGCATAATAAGCCTTAAAACTTTATCATCCTCAATATTAATCCAAAAGCCAACTTTATCCAAACCCAAACTACCCACACCTAAAATCCCAACTCACGTCAATCCCACCAAAGCCCAACTCTAAAACCTAAGAAAATCCAACGACCGACGAAATACTCAAAAGCCAACACTCTCCCAGCCTCTCTTACTCAAAGCCGTTAAACTTTTACTACCTTTTCGCGCCTGCGCGCTATTACCGCACTCCAGGCCCCGCTACAATATCGTAATACCAGAGCGACTGTCGCGAAATTCCCCCTAAACATTCAGCTCAACTGCCCGAGCCGTTATATAGATCGGAGGTAGCCAGCAGGAAGCGCGAGCGGAGAAAAAGAAAAGGCCGCAAAAATAGTCGGCCACTTAAGCGGCATTTCATCTCCTCGGCTCATTAGCGGACTCTGTCCCTCTCCTTCTCTCGCCGTTTCTTGTCTTTTGATACGCGCGTGCTGTTTGTCTCTCCGTTTGTTTGATTTCTTTTCATGCTTGCGCGGCTTTCTCGTTTGCGTTATCTATGCTTCTCCTTTTGCGTCTTTTTTTTTCGCTGTGAGGATGGTTTTCGAGCGGTTTTGGTTTTTTTTTTTGGTTGGTTACATTCTTCCTTATTATCTTGGGAGGCTCGTTTCCTGTTTTGATTCGTTTTGGTTTTGTTTGGAGCTGGTGTATCGCTTGCTGGAGGCTTTTTTGCTTTCGGTTTGTGCTCATCGTTTTGGGAGATAAGACGTTATTATGCAATTTCGTTACGGTTTGTTACTAATCTTTCAATAAAAGTAAAATAGTATAATTTCAATGTTGATAAACGCATCAATTTCTTTAGTGTAAGTACAACTTAAGTATAATTTTCTGGAATTTATAAAAATAATTTGTAAGCAAATTACAATAATGCATGTATTACTTGCATCGATATTTTTTCCGAATTACATGAATGAAGATAAGATTACCAGACTGAATGATTTAAACGCGACGACTTTCATGTCTGTTATTTGGCGCCGAGTGAAAGGAAATTGACGAAATTGTGAGAAACCTTTGGGTGTGCTAATCGGAGCTTCGTTTTTCAAGACCGAGAAATTTTAAGTGTCCGTCCATAAAGTACACCGAATAAGCCATCGCTTTATGTTCAAATCGTTTGTTTGTAATTTGTCAATAAAGAGCTATGATTTCCAAGAATTTTCACAATTCTGTTGTACTTAATTTCAAAAACTTGGTACTTAAGGTGAACAATTATTCAAGTTATTTGAAATTAATGTATTATTTTTTTAACAATTAATTATATTTTTTAAATAATAATGTTTGTTAAATTTTCTCAAAGGTGCAAGTACTTGGTGATATCTGATCAATCGAATCACAATATAGTTCATTAAACCAAAATCCAATTCTATCAAAAAACCAAAAAGAATCTGCGATCCGAACATGGAAGCTCGCAGCCTATAAATACATCCACTTCTCTAAAAAATTCAACGAAATTCTCGACATATCAAAATAAATCGAAAAAATCAGTCTCCTTCCCCACTCACACTTAAATAAGAGATTAACGCAACAAAGTCACCAGCCACTCTCAAATACAGTTAAACATGCAAATACACTCTTGAAACCCGATCCCTCCGATCGGCAATAAAACTTACCGCATATACACATACTAGACGATGATGCGCTTCTCGATCATAAAAAAGGAGCGAAAAATATCCAGAAACGTGACGCGAATGACGCAAACCGAATCGCTTCGCATTAACCGGCGCGATTTATGAATCGAGTCGCGTGTTTTCTTTATTTTTCATTGCGTACGTGTTCCCGATCGCCGGCTAATAAGCAAACACGCGCTTTCCGCGGGCTCGTTCCGATTAAGCGCACTTGGAGGATTAGCGCGCGCTTTATTTATGAATTATTGATTTTTCAGATGTAAGGTTATGTGCTCTGGTCATTAGCGGTTGCGCTGAGATCGGTATACGTCGGCGAAGTAGCGCTCGATATTGACGGCGCTGTGATTTAATGGGATTGGAAGGGGATATGGATTTTTATGATGAAATTTGTTGTCTGGATAGTGTTATTTGTAATTATTTTGTGCATGTTGTTTTAGTGGCTTTTTTTGGGAGACTGGAAATTAATGAATCATCGTTGATTAAATTAATAAATCAATTTGTGTTAATCTAGCTGATTTTATGATTAAATTTCCTAGGTATGCCTATTATTTAAGATCACATTGCCGATTGTAATTCTCAATAATGCCGATTCTGATGGTTCGAATGAATGGAGAGTTTCAATTTATCGAGAGTGGTATTTATTACAAGTTTAAATTTTCAGCATCTCTTGTTTCGACATCAAATTTTGTCATATTATTTGCTAATACCGTCTGTATTAAGGTCACGCATGTAAGAGATCGACACTTCGATACCTATCTCTATAGACTTTTAAGATCCTTATCTGGATTGGACACCTTATTTGAAAGCAAAAGAAAAAATTTCATTACGTGATTTACATTATGATACGCGCGTATTATGACGTAATATTGGATATATTTAAAACTTCTTACAGTTATGAAAAGCTAAATATTTGCGTGTTTTATATGCGTGCATTGTGAATCCAGAATTTTTAGATATTTCCATCATTACTTTTCTATTAGACACGATTCTTTGAAACCGAATTTCCAGTTATTTCGTAAAATCTTTGTAGCTCTTGACTCATCACCTAGTTGAAAGTGATAGTAATGGCCGTGCCGAGAAACGATTATACAAAACGTATAATTTTCTCGAGTCACTTTCAAGAAAACCTTCTTAAAAAGCTACAAAAATTCTCCTATTTCAAGCTTACTTTATTGACTACAAACGTTTTCAAACTAATGACTTTATATTATTTATCTTGACATCAATCACGTCCTTCTTCAACAAAAACTTAATTATTAAACCAATCAACATTACAAATATTCAAACCTAAACCAAAACCCAACTACTTCAAAAAAGCCGCATAGCTCAGTAGTTCCCTATTAACCATCCTAATCGCACCAATAAACAATCATCAGCTCACTCAATCAGTCATTGTTCGCTTACCACCAATAAATCCGCCTCAGTCCCTCACCATAACAATAGCCGATTCTCCAACTCCGCGGACGAAGTGTCATGCGGCGCGTTCCGTTCGCACTTGCCGAACCAAGTCATTGTTCCGGCCTTATTTGTATCTTTAAAGATGCGACACGGAGATTTCGGAGGGCAGCGATAATAATTATTGTCGGCGTGTTTTCGAACACAAATCGCCGATGCGGAGGTATACGCGTATTTGTGGGTTTATTGTGTAACGGTGTGAGGAGAAAGAGAAGAAGGAGGTGGAGAGGAGAAGATGAGATAGAGGAGATGGGGAGGAGATATAAGCGAAACGAGATACATTTAGGTTAGGACCTGACCCTATTCGCGCTGGCTTCTCTTTGTAACGCGGCTTTTTGTTGTCCCGTGATTGATGCTCGGTAGGTTGGGAGGATACTTTTTTTTAGTTGCTTTTAAGATGCGAAAGTGTTAGGGTTTGAATTGACCTTTTTAACTTTGGTAGAATTTAGAATTATTAAGTCAGGTATCATAAATATATAATAAAAGGTTAATTTATCTATTTTATACCATTTCATTTACATGAATACTTAATGTCTTCTTGTCACATTCTTCCAAGCAAATCATTTTAATCACCCAGAATCTCCGATCCACACAATTCTCTAAACAAATTAAAACGATTATACCCACATCATATTCCCCTTACTAACCATCACGCATATTTATTTATGTAATTCAGCCAAGCCGAGCGCAATAATTAGCATCTCCCGGCCAATCAATCACCGGTGCAGAAACACGATTTTACAATCCCGCTAACAATGTACCACACATCCAATATTATAACTGCACTCGGCTATTTTTCTCGAGCACCTCGGGACTTTATCAAAGAAACCCGGCGACTGCGGCATGAATCGGCGTTTCTCCTCTCCTCGCTTTTAATTGGTCCCAGTCGCGCGTGGCAAAACTCGGGCTCGCTTTATGAATGACACAAAAGCGTTGCAAAACATCGGTAGTCCAGCTAGAGGCTCGACGTTGTAAAAAGAAGAAAAAGGGACAGTCGCGCAACGTTCGATCGGCGCGAGCTGATCGATGACTTTCGCCTGGAAATTCCTGGAATAGCGCTGGGATGGGATTCACCGGCGTGGAATTTAGATGCGCGCGAGCTGGATATGATCTATTGGAGTTTGTTACAATGCAAGTCTGGGGCCTGGTTATTATGAGTGAAACGTTGCGATTAATCGCGGGACTTTTGAGGTTAGGTGCGAGTGAGGTGAAAACAATTGGAGATGGAGGAGGAGCTGCTTGGTTGGTTGAAGTGGGGTTGAGTTATTGGTGATTATTTCGTTGGGTAGAGGGAACGATGCGGTCTGAGCTTGTTTGATGGGTTTTTTACTAGTTTGACACTGCGGGGGTGTTGAGATGTTCGGAGGAGGTTTCGGTTACGGGAAATGTGATACTTTAACGGTTTTTGGAATGGAGATGGTATATTAGTGAGCGCGAGTCTGATTGTTGCAATGGATTAAGTCATTTTTCTGTTTTGGAGGAGATCTACGTGAGTATCATCGGTGTGTTTTCTCTTTGGTGCCAATTAATCATGAAATCAAAGCGCAATCAGCTTTCTACTAAATTATCTGGGACCTTAAGTTTTTTTGCTTCAAATACGTGTCTTTAATATATGAGCTTCAGCGTGTTCCCATGAGGTAGCCGCGCGTATTCAAATTAATGCTTCGATTCAGTCATAAATTAAGTGTATTTATGTACTTAGAAGAAAAATGAATAATATTAATTGATCGGCGCTGCACTTTTTGAATTATTCAGCAGATTGAATTGATATAAATTATTTTTCTCGTACAAATATTATTATGTTAAATTTGTATAAATTAAACAGAAAAATATATTGCAGGCACTATAAACTGCGATAAATAACGTTTTTTATAATAACAAATCTGTCTTTACAATAATCGATATCAGTCCACAAGAAAATGATTTTAAATAACAAGAAAACCAGTCGTTAACAACAACAGGTACACAACCACATGTAAAACTTTATAATCAAGACTTTTATGCTTTCCTACCAAGAATAAGTAGTATTAAGAAACAATGGGATTTTATTTGATCGGCGAGCCAACACCGAGCCTCGTAAAAACGCTAGTTCAATGCAATTCCTTAGCTTTGCAAATCGCGCGCCGCAGCACGTATTTACATTAGTACTTTATTTTCAGTCGTAAATTCCGAATATTTACGTAGTTCAAGAAAACTCGCGTGCATTAGACGTCATAGCGCTAGCCTCCACTTTCGACGAAGCTAAATTTATGCACTTATATAAAACTACAAAACGCAGGATCAATATGATTTTTTAACCACCGCATAATTCCGATATTTTTAAAGACACATCAACAGCCGGCGATTGAATTAACCAGCAAAATGCCTCTGAGCGACCAGATTATACAATAAATACTTGCTGGAGCGCACAGATCCTTTACTGCCGGCCATAAATAACAAATATCTAGCGCTAGGCAAAAATCCAATGTATAATATTAGTCGTTTGTCAGTGCGCCTCGCCAGCGAGCTCCTCCAAGGGTACATTAATCTGCATGGCCTTATCAGATTAGTCACCTTAGCGAAGGGCGCTGCTACTTGGAATTCTTCTGGAGCTGGCTTTGAAAATTCATATCGTCTTTTCCGGGGTTATTTTAATTTTCGTTAAACGCACCGTTAGCGCGTGGGACCGATGCTTTTGTAAAAATTTGGGCAGTTATAATGGAGAAGTAACGCCGGCGTTTTTTATATAAAGTTGGAGCGTCGTTACGAAAGCCACCTTAATCAGCCGAAATGAGCAGTGCTCTCTCTTTCCGCGTCTGATCAGGCGCACGCGTATGCTAATTTAGCTTTGGAAAAAATGGAGGATAAATCGTCGCTCTCGGTAATTGATATTTTTTTGTCTTTCTCACAATTTTCTCGGGCTCCTTTTGCCCCGAAAATTACATCTTACCCACTTTCCTCAGCGCCGCCACTTTTTTTAACTCCCCACCTCAACCTGCGAAATTAATCGGGCGGCCCACAAATCACGCGCCGTTCTCTTCCCCAAAAAAGCCAGTCGTGCAGACGCAATCCAGCAACACTACTCCAACTCTCCATTTTCACCGCGGCTCGATTATCCCGGCGCATCCCGCGAGAGCATTTCAATACGGCGCATAAATCGCCGGCTCACGGCTCTTGGCCCGATGAACCTGCCATCGGGGCGGGGACAGTTTCTCGCTCGTCGAGCTATACTCTAACTGCCAGGCAGCAGCGGCACTCTCGCATATAGATTTTTCCTGAAACCCGTTCCGTGACCTCGTCGCGCTAATCCCGAGGACTGTCCCTGCCTACGCGCGAGAGCCCCGCCACGTCCTCCTTTTCCTCCGAGCTGCTGCTGCGGAGATGTGCGAGTAGAGAAAGAGAAATGATAGAAAGAAAGAAAGCGCGCTGTTGGAAAGAGAAAGGGAGTGTGTGTGTGTACGCGTGAGTGTGTGAGAGTGCGGAGAGAGATCGATGAGATGTGAGGAGGCTGGTATTGTCTGCGTCAGGGTCAGATGGTGCTGGATCCGTGTGTGTAGAGAGGTAGTTTTGCGGTTGTGGTTTTTGGTTTTGATTATGTTGCGAAATACTTGGAGTGTTTTATGTAAGAATTTGAGCTTTGGAATTGTATTGTTGGGTCAAAATTGTCTTCTAAAGATTAATCATTGAAAGAAAAAAATAAACAAAACAAAAAAAAAGAGCATATCGGTCTCATCACCAGCATCAACTCGAACCTCCCAAAAAAGCTCGGGCAAAAACAAGGCCTCACAACGCAATCAGCTGGCCGGCTAACCCTCGGGCGTCTCTCGGTCCCATCTGGAAGCGCGCGAACTTGAAGTCGCGCAGAAAGGAAGAAAAAGAAGCTAAAACGGAGGCTCGCGCGCGACGAATAAAAACAAAAAAAAAAAGGTTGCCGCGAGGCGAGGATTAGTAATGACGCGGAGCGCCGCTTTGCCCGCAGGGTCACGACACGCGCCCGCTAACTGTGCATGAGTCAAGGCCTGAATACACCCTCGGGGTGACTGGGATACCCTCTGTGTCTTCTTCCTGGTTCTTTCTGTTATGGAGGTTTGATGGTTTGTGTTTGATTTGTGAATGAGGTAGGATCGGAAGATTCGAGGATTTTTAATAAATGTTATTTATAATAAATGTTGCATTAATCGTTGATAACAAGTTTAGTAAATGCTGCATTAATACATTTCATGTCCGATCGAAGATTAAGGCTAATGAAACTTTCGTAAGCGAATTAGATTTCGTAATCAATCCAAAGTGCTCAAAGTATTTATCAAGCTTGACACTCGCATAAATACCCAATACATTACCAACCTCAAAATCCGTTCATTGCTACAAACTCTTACGTCCCAGCGTGACCCAGTGAACTTCCGTTACGAACTCTACAATCACACGACTCCAACATCATCAATCCGGCAATTCGCCCAGGGGCAGCAAAAAACTCTCGATCCCCATCATAAACCTCGACGCAAAAAAGAGAAAGTCTCTCTCCATCTCTCCTCCCAATCTGAAACCCGCTAAAATAGAACAATAAAATACCCAAAGAAACGTACCCCTGCGGCGTCAAAGCCCAGACGCTCGCACCGAAGAAAGCGAATATGCACGCGTGCGCTCTCGCGGAGAACTGGTTTCCTTCGATAATTCCGAGAAGAGAGACAGACGGAGAGAGAGAGAAGGATGTCTGCGCATACACGTACATGTACGTCCAAGGTGGCTCCGATCGGCCCGGTGATTTTCAAAGGTTTTTGAGAGAATTTTACGGCGCTTGCGTAATACGCCGCTCGTGCGCGCGTCTCCCGAGGGAGCAGCGGCCTCTCTCCAAACCTGTTACGTCGGCCGATCCGCTATATGCGTGGTTCTTTACCCGGTTGGCTTTTGGAAATGTAAATGTGGATCGGTCGGAGAGGATTTATTGATTTGGTGATGATTTTATGGCGAGCTGGGTGCGCGGATGCGTTGAGGTGATTGAAATTTTAGGTGGTGGGGTTGGAGGTGTGGGTGAGAGGTGTGATTGTTTTAGTGGGGGGAGCTGGTGTTTCAAAGGCTTTCTGAGAGTTTGTTGAATTAAAGATCGTAGGTAGGTGTGGTTACCGGATAATGGAAAGAATTTCAGGCCAAAATTCTAAAATTTTCTTCCACTAAAAATTAATTCTTAAACTCACATCATCAGGATCGTCCTGGAGCGCATCCTCGGTGCTGTGGTCATCGAGCACGAATGTAACATCATTGTTATTACCAGCCAAAGAGGGTAGCTTTCTAGGACTGAATTCATCCCCATTCTCCTGATCATCCCTCTTTCTCTTACCACCAAGACCGATCGAATGATGATGATGGTGATGCTCGTGATCTTCAAGCATGTCCGTGACCATCAGTTCGGACTCGACGCTCGCAGGCGACTTTATATCCAGCGGTGACATTTTCGTGCGCTCGACGTCGGAATCCAGGATCGAAGTCATTTTACGACGCTGATCACGCAGTGGATTATCGGGTAAAGAGATTATCACAAGACGTAGTCTTTAATGAAAAGTGAATGTTCGCGTCGGCTATAAATTTATGATGCTTGTAAACTAGCGCGCGCAGAATGTGTATTCATACCGATCTCCAGGCTAATAAGTTACCAGCACCTCTGAGATATTCAAAACACCGTGGAACAATAACATAGTTATACTCGCGGTAGCACCGGAGCACTCAATCATCTACTTTACAGTTGGCTCGCTCCTGCTGAGCCGGCCACTTGGGAGCAGAAAACTACGCGAGCATTGAAATCTCCGGCAATGCGAGCCGCGGATTTTGCCGGATTCGGTTTTGCCTCGGCGCGTACAGCAGGCGGCGCACGCGCGATGACGTATCTCACTAGACCACGTGCACTTTGACGTTTTCACTACGGGGTGTTTTAACGGCACACTTGGTAATTGTATAATATGTTTATAAAACTGCATTTACGCACTGTTCGTTATTGTACTTATGAGTAGAAGATTGTAGTTGTGAAGTTAATTTGTAGAAAAACTACGTCGCGGACATGTATCTGTCTCCAATTACGAAAACTCGTCTTAAATTACCAGTCTTTAATTGCAATAGTCTTTCACTTTCGTCAATTACCATTTTCCCCAACACCCCACAAAAACTACCAGTTCACCGATCCCAGTCTACTCAGCATCAGCGCACCACATAATCGCACAAACCATCAAAACGCCATCACTCGGCTCAATCCACACTTCCTCCTCTTCCTCCCTCCTCAAGTCTCTCCTCTCAAAAGCCACCCTTCAACACCGATATCTCAATCGTCGCTTTCGCACTTCAGCAGCCGCTATTTACAAAGCCAACTCACGCGACCTTGCCCTGGGCGAGCTTCCGGTCCCCGGGCCACACACACACATCCGACATTGGCCTCCTGCTTGGTCTGGGCGTCGTGGGGCGGGGGGTCGTCACGTGCTCCGTTGTCTGGAAAAGCTAAGAAACCGCTGGAGGCTGCTGCGATCGGCGGACGGGTGCACACAGGCGCGTCGACACGCGCGCGCGCCTCTCCGGAATATGGCCTAGAGGCGAAAAGAGAGAGAGGCTGCAGGCTGCTCGCAGCGCACGGGAGAAAGAGAAGTGGCGCCGCCCGCGGCGGGAGGGGGCAAGGTGCCTCTCTCTCTCTCTCTCTTTCTCGAGCTCTGTACCTGGTTCGATTATCGGTGACCCTCCGATTGTCGCTGCACGCGCGAGAGTAGCTCAGGTGGATTTTTTGTTGGTGAGCATGATGGTTCGTGGGTTATGCGTCTGGAATGATGGTGATGAGTAAAGTCCGGTGGTTTTGTAAAAAAAGACGCGGATATCGAAAAGTTGAGGCTCTCTTTGCTTGGGAGAAAGTCGAGAATGAAATAGTAAAATTAATGGAATTCTGGGAAGCAGTAAAATCCGGGGAGCCGGGTCTGGCTGAGCGATCTGTTTCTACTTGCGGGATTTATCTCGATCGCTTTCCGTATGGTTATTAGTGTTTATGCGCACCAGGTAGCGCACTTTTCGAGAAAACTTAACGACTTTTCGAAATCACTTGATTTCCTTTAATGACCGAGGAAATCATCCGGTCTTAAAACTGCCCATTATCCTCCAAACACCTTTCACATGTTTCATCGAACGAAATCCCTATACACTTTCAGCTCGACTATCGTATCCAAATACACGACTCACAGAGTGCAATCTTCCTTCGGCTTTCCATCTCGTTTCCTCTCCTTCTTCCCCGCTTATTCCGCGTGTGAATGAGCGGAGCGCTGTACCACCTGCCGGACTCTTCTCTTTCTCTCTCCACCCACGGACTCTTGTCTGGATTCCCGCGCTCTCTCTCCCACCTATAACTGGACTGTGTGCGCGCCTGCTTATCTCTCTCTTCTCGCTTCCTCTCTATCTTCCTGACTGCTTACATTTTGGACCTGAACTTCTCTCTCGTTCGAATTTTACTCTTTCGTGTTACGAACGTGTGTATACAACTGGTATGAAGGATCGATTATTCCGTTCCTTCTTTGGATTTCAATTTGGTCCGATGTTGCAGCGAGCTGTCCGCTCGAGGTTGTACCGCCTGTCGCTAGCTTGTTTACGCGCATCGGTTATTGACGTTACAATATCTCCCCGGCGTTTCGAGTGGCTAGTAGCGGAGAGGTCTATTGAGCTGTCGGCTGGAGGCTCGTCTTTTAGTCTCTCTCTCTCTATTTCTGTTTCTTTCTGGCTTCTTGCTCGATTGTAGATTGTTATGCGGCGCTTGAGTTATTTGCGCTGGTTGTTGATGGGAATTAGGATGATGGACGAGTGTTTTTAATGGTGGGAGTAGGATTTTTCTGCAATGAGTGATTTGTGATGGGAGAGAAGGAAAGAGTGTCGAATATTGTTGAAATGTATCGATGAAAGTGTGGCGTGCGGCTGTTGAATAAAGCATTAACCGATTGCTCGTATTGATACATATTATATTAAGGCAATTGGAGTACAGTAATAAATGTAAGATAATCTGTGAATTGATTAAAATACTTTCCTCCTCTGTTAAAAAAAGTATCGCACATGACGTATTCTGAAAGTTTTGTTTCCAACAGCCGAGGTAAATCGTCTATATACACCTTTTCCTCGCTCGGTCGGTTCACAATTTATTCCCATTATATTTCAAGCGAATAACAGTATTTTAAAAGCCATTTTTCAGTAGTTTCTATTTCACGAAGTCCAAATCAAAAGTTTTGATTTAACGCACTGCATTTCCATAATATCGTCCGACTCTCAACAGCATCCCGCTAATTTACAAACGCTAAAACCCCGATAAAAAAGAATTAAAGCCCATCACACAATTTACCGCCCGCATTGATTATTCATCGAAGCTAAAAATCCTGAAAATTTGATAAGCAACCGGAAATCCAAGCGAACGCGGATCCTCTATAAAGTTTAAAAAGGCTGCCTCTCCAAAGCCGTAACTCTATCCCTAAACGCACTAAAAGCTAAACGGCTATCTCCTCCTCGTCTCTCTCTTTCCTTGTTTATTCTCTATCACTCATTCCACTCGTCGAACGGTGCAGCGTTCTTTCTAAACAGTCGGATTAGAGGCCCCTCTTCTTTCTCTTTCTGTGAGCGCTGTAGACGTTTTCCGCGCTCGATTGACAAGCGCGCCGACAAGGGAACCTCTTTTCTCTGTTTGAGCACGCGCTCTTGCTCTTCCGGATTCGCGGGATTTTCTTAGCGGGGAGAGAGAGGTTGGGGAATTCTGGTTATTTGAGGGGGGAGGGCTGAGATGATTTTGTGGAGATTTGAAAATGTTTTTAGTATGTGAAATTTGGAAATAATTTGTTTGCGATGTTAAAGTTGTTTTGGTAAGATTGTTAATAATTGTTATCGATGAGGTTTATAGTTTTAAATTTTACGAATATCATATGAGAATTTGAAAATTTTGAATTTACTACTGAAGAATTTGATTTGATATGCTATTTTAGACTCATAATCTTAGACTTAATAAATAGGTCA
This sequence comes from Eupelmus urozonus, assembly GCA_900480035.1. Lineage (NCBI taxonomy): Eukaryota > Metazoa > Arthropoda > Insecta > Hymenoptera > Eupelmidae > Eupelmus > Eupelmus urozonus. The sequence continues at coordinate 14,282 of UELX01002069.1, forward strand.
CCTTTCTAATATTAGACGAAATATATATGCTAACCTGTAATGAATATTTTAACATATTTTTTTGGCTTTGCTTGAATATGTTATAAATTTTGAATAAAGTGGTCTGCTGCAAATATATTTAATATTGGGTATTTAAATTTTTTAAATTTTAGGCAATTTAAATGATTTATTCCAATTTTATTTTGATTTCATCATCGGGGCTTGTATGATTTAAAAAATGAGCTCTTAGCAAAGTGATTGAATAGTTAGTGACTGAAATATTCTAGACTAACAGTTCAGTCTGCAAGCGTCTATTTTAAATTTTATTAGATCATTTTTCAAACCTTAAATTTATGGTTCAATTTTTTCGCTGTTGGAATGAATAAATCAAATTTTACGTAAACGGTCTACATCGAAAATATGCATTATATTATAAAGTCAGTGCTAAAAATCGTTTATTAGATCAGTCATATCATCAAATATTTGCATTAAAAATATCTTTATGCATCATAGAAATTAGTGAAAACACAAGCCACTTTTCACACGCGGTCATTTAGACAGTTAAAGCACTTTGTTCATTTTCACTTATGAAAATTCAATTTTTATAATGCCTGTAATATATTCGTCGCGAGATGCGCAAGTGGTGTAATGGTCTCTGACACTGATTTATAATTTTGATAGTGAAACTTCACGATATGCTTGTACGGCCATGCGTGAAATTAAATATCGTAGATACGCAGCAGAAGATGAAACCTCCGAGACTTTTACTCTATCTAATCGCGCTTGTAACAGATACGCGCTACATTCGATCTAATGAAATTATAGTACATACAATAAGTAAAATAAACATTAGAATAATATCGTCGATAATAAAGTTCCTCTTTTTATCAACGAACAATAAATTATTATCACTGAAATAATAATACTTTGCTTTCGAAAACCAAACCAACTTCCCCAAGAAAAAGCCAACATTCCCACTGACCCATCAGCCATCCATCCTCCCCCCCACGAAAACAAATCCTCCTCTAGCAACAACATAACTACCTCCCCTTAACAGAAACATCCCGCTCCTCGCGCTCAACTCAATCCCAGCCTCCACTCCCATACCTCAGGCTCACTCCTCAATGAATCTCCCTCTCCCAGCTCCAAGACCGGAAGCTCGAAAAGGGGCGGCGACAAAAAGTCAAGCCTCTCTCCTTTACCCGCACTAACCAAAAGAAAACACAAGAGGAAAATCTGGTTTATCTTGCGGGCGCGTAACGAGCGGGAGAGCCGGGAGTAAAATGCGAGCGCACGACAATGCGCGCGCCGGCTGTAATGCATTGTGCAAATCCGCGCGATGCAAATGGCCATTGTTACCGCGCGGAGATATATATTTCCTATTAGCGGCGGGCCCCGATGTGTGCTGCCTATATGCCCGCTTCCTGTTTGCCGTCAGCTGAGAGAACGAGTTTCTGGAGGGGGGAGAGTCCATTGAAAAGGCGCGAGGGAGAGAGAAAAAAGAGATAAGAGCTTTTCAGGCTGGACGCGAGGGAGAATGGCTATTGCTGGACGACTGGTTGGGTTTGCTGTTTGTTTTTGTGCGTAGCTTTTGCGAGGTTGCTGGGAAGAGGTTTTTGAGATTTTTCTGTGTTGGGAGGGAAGCGTGGAAATTGTATTGAGTTTTTTGGTGATTGTTTTAAAGCGTGATTTTGATCGCATCCGTGATTATTTTTTTGGGATATTTTTAACCTTCTGAAATGCTTGCGGATACATACGATATTTATTTCAGTAACACTATTTTACGATTATGCGGGCACTTAAATTCGAAATAAAGATAAACGCATGAATAAGTACTAAAAAAGTTAACGGATTATTACGCAACGGCGAAGCCGCCTTAAAATTAAAATCCTCCGGGACCTTAGGTGCAAAAAAATGAATTTCAAAAGAAGTAGAGAGGATTAAGTGCGCGTAAAAAGCTGAAATTTTGAAATTATTGCCACGGCACCGCCATATTTTGGTTTCTCTCTTATTACACCACACACACACATACTCAAGACAGTTAAACCGTAGTAACGCATTCTCACGTACGAAACAACTTAAACTCAAGCGTTAAACTATAACATCAGTGAAAGTAACTTTCTTACAACTCGTATAAATATATCGAGCGGCAATAAAGCGACGAACGGCTAGATTTACCGAATCCTAAAAACTGATTGAAATATCCTTACATATAAACATTCGCGGCGACATTCTTTTCGTTACGGGCGGTTTTATTTCAGCTCCCCTCATTATGAGCGAGCTGTCGAGGCCGAAGCCAGTTTTAAAACTGTCCCCCTTCTAATAAGCTCTCATAATAACAGCGCCGAGAAATCGCTCGTCTCATTCATGACGCAATTGACGTTTTTGTCATTCCGTTAAATCACATATAGGTCGGCGGCGGTGCGGTTGAGTGAGCGATTTTAAGAGGAAGTTGTGTTCATTATTTAGTGCGTCTTGTCGATTGGTAACGAAGGGTTTTACATGAATTGATAATAAAAATCGATTCTTTTCTTCGAGTTTTCGTCTGGCGTCCCTGCTGTGTTGTGTGTTTTTATCCGCTTGGGCAGGTTAAGCCGGGAATTTAAAACTGGGACAATAAAATGCGGGGTTAGTCCAGACGGGTTTTTTTAGGTTAAAGTATTATTTTAGTAGTGCTTTACTTAACGGATTTTGGTCCGGTTTCGTTGTGGTAATTGATAACGTTGTGTAACGATCGAGATTCATCTACTTTTATTTACTTTTCTCATAATTCGTAATAAAACGATTTGATGAAATAATACGTAACCATAAATTAAAAATTCCCTAGTCTCTAATCAAACCGAAACTTACCGACAAAACAACTCATAAAAATCCTTCAACCTTTACCAACTTCACGAAACTCTCCGCAAACCCTACAAACAACTCTCACAAACGCCCTTACAGTATAAACATCATCAACGATCCGCAACGACTCAATCCCTGACTCTCAGCCAGCAGAGCTTGCCAACTTTCGCGCGAAAAGCCTCCAACGTCGTAGATCCATCGCGGCTCCGTTGACGAGCGTCCATCGGAATTAGCTTGTCACCGAGGTGGCATTCCTCCATACTTTAACCCAAATACGCTCGGCGTCTGCTCGTTAAGAAAGAATGCAGCGCGTCGCGCGGCGGCGACCCAAAAAGTCGGATTTATTTCAGAGAGCCTGAGAGAGGGCTGGGGACAAAAAGTGAAGCGAGCGAAGTAACGGCGAAGGTGAGTTACGCTGAAGATCGCGGCGCGGTCGGTTGGAGAACTTCAGATTTTTTTCGCGGCTGGAGGAAACGTAAATATGGCGGGGTACTGTTTTAAGGTCGGTGATAAATTGAATTAAAATATTTGAGAAGTTGTGGGGAGTAATTGGCTTCGATTTATTTTGAAGGAAGCTGGGAGGGGGCTATTGTGTCGGTACTTCAGAAGTATGAGATCGGTATGGTGGAAGATATCGGTAATTGAATGTTTAAATAACAATGCGTTGTGAGGATTGGATGGTAGATTCAGTGACTTGGCAAAGTACTAGATGCAAGCACTGTTTTGCTGTGGTGTGAGTTTGGTATAAGATCTGAATCATACCCATGTCAATAAATATATATATTTCTTTCGATATTTGTTCAGCTTCTCTTTTATTCAACTTCTTCATTGTCAATTGCAGGTGTAAATACGATTTTATAATTGCAATAGTTACTGATTCAAAATAGTTTTAATACAGTTAAAAATATTTTCTGAATCGCGTAAACTTTAATCGAAATGGAGTAACCCAAAATTACAAACCACAATTAATCATCTAATCACCTCTCAAATCCCAATCAATCCCACTCTCCTCAATTCCACCTCACTCCCCCTCACCCAACCCAAAAACCATCACCTCGTAAATCCGTCACTCAACCCATAGCCCACCTCACCTCTCACAATAACACCCATCATCCTCTAATAACCAACACCTCATCGCTCGCTGGCCCCGATAAACAGACGCTCATAAGCCGCAGCCGCAAAATCCCTGCGGTCGCGAGACGGATACACTCCTCCTTTTTACCCCCCCCCCCCTTTTCGCATATCGCGCGCGCAATTCCCCAGAGTCTCACGCGCGCAACTGGATGCGCCGTGCTGAGAGATGTATACCGATATACGGAGAGCTGGCCTTGCCGCTTCTTTCGGCTTTTTGCCGATTCTATTTCTTCAATGAATCGGCATCGGTAGGTCGTGTGTCGAGTGGTGCCTGTTGGGGATACTTTTACAGTTGCTAGTGGTTGAAAAAATGTCGCTGTATTTGGGTACTTGCAGTTCTGAGATAATGAACTTATGGTCTGTTTTTATTAGTAAGATTGCTAAAACGAGAAATTTATTTTTATGTTGACGAGTATGCCGATTTAGTAGTAAGTACCGAGTATGGCAAGACCATAAGTACTCAATCTGTTACTCTAAATTATGCAGTTATAGAACTAATCAATATAACTTGTTAAAACTCACATTTCTCAAAATTCTCACTCCACCAACGCCCACCCGCAAAATTCAAATCATCCCACCATCCCAAAACTCTCAACCCTATCCCAACCTCTCCCACCACCTTCCAAAAGAGCAAACCCAGCTCTCCCAAAGAAAAGACGACCGTCCCGCATTCAAACCTCTCTCTCATTCGCATTCGATCGACATATACCCACACTCTAACCCCCCAAGATTAACTGGCCTTCGATAAATAGGCTATAGAGAGCCTCAGCGACGTCTGCGCCTTCCACAAGAGAAATCTCGAAGCATATTTTCACGTCTAGCTGCCGCGTCTCTGCCGGATGCAGATAGCGGCGGCGAAGGAGTCGCCGGCACAATGCAGCCAGCGCGCGCGCTTGCCGGGGGTAGGGTCACAATGCGCGAGGCAGAGAGAGCTTGATGGGAAAGGCCATCCGAGGCGAGGCGCGATACACGATACATAATGCCGCGGCTGTAAAATATTGCCTGCAAAAATGCTCTTGGGGTTCCGAGTGGATGCGAGGATGCGAGGATAGAAGAGATGGCTCGTTCTATTTTGTATGGAGGAGTGTGGGGTTCGATGGCTTTTTTTTTGGGATGTTTCGAGTTTCTGGTGAATAGGGGGCTTTTGAATGAGGATGAGATTTGGCATTGAACTTGGTAATGGTTGGACGTTGAATTGATTAATTTTGGTGGAGCGTGGATTGGAGGTTTGCTTTGAAAAAGTTTTGTTTTTAGTGAGGGATAGTTTGGTAGTTTTTGAATAATATTTTTATCATAGGCATAGTTAAAAATGTTTTGTAATTTTGTCCGTATTTTACAAAAAGCAAATCGTTATGGAAATTCGAGACCTATTTGACGAAAAAAAAATCGTTCTTACAATGCTTTTATTATATACTTATATTACGAAAATTTTACGTTAATTTTAACAAATTACGAAATACGAAATATTTCTAACTGTGTAGTGGTCTTACTCGGTATGACTTTTTCTACTTAACAAACACAAAATACTCTAAAAACTTTTTAAAATTTTCTCAAAAATACTTCAAATAACTAACTATTCAGCGTTAATTTTTGAATATATAATATGAAGTATTTGGCATTATCCAGTTGATAAACTAATTACTACTTACATTTCCATCAAACATACACCACCCAACCCTTCGCTCACATCAACCCTCCAACTTACATTTCCCTACAATCGCTCAAATCCACACTCTCCACTTCTCCTCGCCACTCTCGCATTCCCTTCCTCATTCCCCACCTCCTCCTATATCTGAATCTTCAGCTCTCTCCTCTCTTTCTCCGCTTCTCCCCTTTTTTCGACTCCCTCGCTCTTACATTGTAGCGCCTTTTGTGCGCCGCGCGTGCGCGCATACCGACTTATCGGCGCGATTGCATCTATTGATTTTCGGCGGCTCAATTATTGCCGCACGCGCCTAAGAGTATATGGGAATTTTCGAGCTTTCGGTATACGCGCGCTGCTTGATTTATTTCGAGCCGGGATTAATGTTGTAATTGCGAGGCTGCGTGTATACGTTTCGTTTCTAGGCGGCTTGGAAACGCAGCTGAGATAAGTCCGGGATGAAAAATTTTGTGGCAAGTTCTTTTTTTGGGAAGGTTGATGTAGGTGTAGATGAGAGGTTTGTTGTTTTCGTTGGATTGTTGGAAAAATAAATTTGTTAATTAAAATACTTGCGATCGTGTGTTTCACTGCGATCGGCTCGCCCGAAAAATTCCGGCCTTAAAGTGAGATTCTTGTTATCAAATTTTTCTTTTTTTTTTTCAGAAAAAATCTTTATCGCAATTCTCTCCATTATCGTAATTACGCGCCTTAAAATCCTCTAATTATACACTTAACCCGGCTCCTTATTAATTAAGCAACTTATCGCCGAGAAATTCTCCTTTTCTTTCTCAAAAAAAAAAGAAAGAGAGGATAAAAAGAGCTCGATGATAATTTTAAAAAAATGATGGAATGCACGAGCATTAAGATGCCAGAAAAATTGCCAGCGAGCGCTTCAATTTAACGGAACCCGGCCCCGCCGATCGAGCCCGCCTCGGTCCTTTTTTCGCTTTTTCGCGAAAAGGGCTCGTTACGCGGGACGCGCAAGAAAGTTTATAGCTACGATGAAGCGGCGGCCATTACGTACAAAGAAGTGACGTCACCGGTTGGCTAATGACCGGGATCTGCCGGGGCGTGACTTAGTGATATGATGTTTTACTATGCCGATCGCGCGAGGTATGAGAGGATTGCTATCTTGGCAAGGAGTCGGTGCAAGAAGGAAAATGTGAGATAGAGACTTTGGAGAATTAAATCGGATTTTGATACATATTTGCAGGATTTTTATGTTTTCTTTTTTTAATAGTTTGTTATTTGGGATTTAGTAATTTTTTATTCAAACAATTGTAACATTTTCATAAAAAAATTATTAAATATTTGATGTCTATCAATTTTATTTTGTAATTATTTAATATCGTCTAGTCATTATTGTATGTATAGCTTTGTTTTGTCTTAATATGCTGTTACGCTAAAGAAATTAGACTTATGCTTACGTGACGGGCTTCAAGCACGTTTATACATAGTAAATAAATGAAAAAATAAATACATAATTAAAAACCAATAATCTGACAGAATCAGAAGAAACCATACACTTTATGACTTGTTTTTTGCATAAATCGACATAGTACGTATATGCCCTCACAGCTACCAAAAGCGGCCGTTCAAAGCGTCACGACTTGAAAAATGTTAATTATTTGCTGAAATAAATGCCTGCAAAAACACGCAATTTACACGGCAAAGTTAAGATCGTACTTTTAAATTAACGTTAAACTTTCAAAAGCTCAAGGTGCATTTTTTGCCAAAAATCGCGTCGCCCCGAGAGGATAAGTAGTTTTCAGAAATTTAACGTCGGTAGGTGATAATTAAAGAGGTACACAGAGAGCAAAAGAAAAAACAACCATAAATTCCAGCTGCGTTCCAGGTAAATAAGTCGGACGGAGTGCCAAAATGTGAGTAAAAGTTACTCCCCGGCTTTGTGTTACTTGCACTTTAACCGCAGCCTGGAATTTTCGGAGGAGAATAAAAGGGATTCGCGCCGAGCTTATACCGATATTTATACTGTGAACAAAGTACGGAGTTACTTTTATACTTCGCGCGCGAGATTCCGACTCTTTTATATGCCAATTAAAATCAATGTATTAATGAAACTACATTTCGCGGGGTTTTACGGCTGGATTTCCGGATATTCGCGCGAAATTTTTTTTTTTCACTTACGGTTAAACGTGAATTACGCAATTGTGAGATTAAAATTTCTTTCTAAAAATAGATTTAAATTCAGAAAGACATTAAATATTAATTTAAAATTTGAATCTCCTGCCTTAGAAACTTACTATTTATATTGGAGCGATCGAGCGCATCAAAAGCAAACGCAAAATAACACGTCAATGCCAAAGTTGCCAGCTCCATCATACCGATCGTTCGATTTTCAATCACGAGCAGCTAACCGAACACCATATTCCCATCGGCAAACAAAACAACGAAAAGGCCAAAAATTACCCCTCCTCAGCTGCCCTTAGAAAAATCCATGCAATCTACAGAAAATCATCATAAAAATCTCGCAACCGCAATAAACGACCCGCGAAAATCGCTAATTCCGAGCTCATCTCGATCCGGCTGCTTATGCCCATACCCATCGAAATATAATATCAATCGATCTGGATGCTCGGGAGGCTCCTGCGATTTGCATTTTTCGCCGGGAATAAAAGTCTAATTGCGCGCGCGTGTAACGAGAATCGCGGGTTCATACATATACGTAGAGGCAGCGGTGCGAGATGTATCGATCGGTTACAAACCGCAGGAGTCTCGGTGTATGCGTACGTGTCCTAATAGCCGAGTGCAGCATGCATTATTTATTTTCAGGCCTGCGTATATAAGAGAGAGATGCGAGTGGTAAACTATTCGATGCTATATACAAGTTGAGTTGAGCAGCGGTATAATCTCGGAGCGGCACGTACGTCTGCGTTTTCGCTTATTTTTTTTTTTCTGAAGCGAGGTTGCTTGATTTTTTTTTTTCGTTTGGCTTATAGGGTTATGGATGATTTATGGGATTGTTGTTGGTCGAAAATGTGATGGGAAAAAGTTTTTTCGGAGTAGGTTTGTTGAAGGAGTTTAATTGCTGCTAAGGTTACGCGACAAAGCTTTTATATTATTTTATGAGACTTTAATTATGAATTTTGTTTTACTCGATGCTCAAAAATAAATTGTAGTTTTTTTCATTGGGTAAAAGAATTAATACAATATATAACCCATATCCATCTTAATCATTCAAGTTAAAATAAGAAAACCAATACCCATCTTATTGTTAGTTTACAAAACACCAAAAATCCGACGATTTCTGGCAAAAAGCAGATCAAAGGGCTCCTGAGGACGTTTATCAGTGAGCCGCGTAACGAGGACACGTCGCCGCTGTGGATCCGGCAATATAAATCAAGCCGCGCCGCGCGAGAGGATCCATATACACGAGACTTTGGCCGCGCTCCAATTCGCAGGCCCTCCGAGTGAAGGCGAATGCAACTTTTCCGCCGATATGATGTCTCTGCTGTCGATATTCTGGATTATTGATTGTAATTGGCGATTAATCGATTATTGAGATATTTGATATATCGATAATCGCTAGGTAATACATACAAATTTTGAAGTCCGGCAGTTACTTATTGCATGATTTGGTCCCAGCAAAATTTGCATAGAAATTAAGATGTCTGTGAAGCAAACTCTGCAGTAACTGCCTAACTTCAAAATTTTTACGAAATTATTTTTCGATTTTCGATATATCGAATATCTTAATGAAATCTCTTGAATATTAAAGATTTAAGCGTTGATAAAAAGTTTTCGAAAATTTGAATTAGCTTGAATTGTTTATTTATGATTATCTTTGAATGAATTGCCAATGATTTAGGAATCTAAAAATATTTCACTGCTAAAAATAGGTTACCAACCGAATAAAACATGACGTCAAAAGAGGCCAAGACCGGTAACACCAGAAATTGGTAAATACAAAAATAAAATACGACGTCCCATGCGAAAAATTCCAAAAAAATCGAAAAAATATCGAAAAACATCCTCGCCTATCTGGGTGCAGCTCGCATATAATTAACGTCAAATTTCGCGGACAGTCCGAGATTTACATTTGATAAGTCAAAAAAACGGTTTTCGAAACGAACAATTTTTTTCATCGGCATCACCGGGCCACAAAGGAGCTTTCTCCTCCGCCGAGAAAGCACCAAGAACACAAGCTATCATTAATTATTCCAATAAAAATCCTTGTACACCCATCCCGCCATAAAAAAAAAGAGAAAATCCAAAAATAAAAAAGAACGTTCGGCCGACTTCTCACGTGCGCGCGCACCGAAACTTCGGACAGAGGGGACAAGTTAAAGGTTTATTATCCCACAAATGGAGAAATCACCGTGGCGAGCGTTTAAAAGACGCGAGATCAAGATAAAGCCTCGGCGGCGTCTTCCCTCTGCCGGGGTTCGCGTTTTTCTTTTTTTTTCGCTGGTCTCTTACGTATTCTTCTTTGATTTTTCGGGTGTATTTCACGCTGCGCGTTGTTTGTCGTGTCATTCGTCTCTTGTTAACGTGAGATGTGTGTTTGTTTTTTATCCGGCTTTGCTTATTGAATTTATTTGTGTTTATTTTTGCGATAAATAAGCGAGATTAATTAAATGTACCTGCAGGCTCCTTTTTTGCTTAAGATCATAATTTAATTTGATGTAACATAAAACTTTGTTTTTAATATTTTATTTTCTCAAAGATTTTTTTATTTTAAAGAATACCAATAGCTCATCATTCTAATAGATTTCAAAAGTGTATCAACCCTAACAAACCATCAATTAAAAATAAAAACAAACATTCACCAAATCCACACTTCCCATCCAAACCCATTTAACCCACAAACCTCACCAAACCCAATCACCCCCTCACACCACAATTCCACCTCTCTCATCCTCAGCTAAGCAGCATCTCACGGTCCCCGACTCCGTGTACCCACTCACACGAGATTCCGTTGTATCTTTGGTCAGGCCCAGACTCTCTCAGCACACAGTCGCACACAGCAACGGCGTGCGCAGGTCAACGCCCCAGTGACCAGAGTATATAGCCGCGCGTCAACCTGCGCGCGCGTATCCACGCGCTTCTTCTTCCTCCTCTGCTTCTTCTTCGTCTTTTTTTCGTCATACACACACACACAGGCAAGAAGGAGCGCCGGATTCCGCGGCAGACGATCTGGTGCCTCGGCTTTATTTTGGTCGTCGCCGCTGCGGATTTATCCTTAAGAGAGGGAGAAGGAAGGGACGCGCTGGCTTGGTTCATTCATGAGCAGCGCTGGCTTATTGCGATGATTCCGAGATGTAAGAGAGGTGGTTTATGGCTCGGGAGTGTGTGAGAGTTTTTGGTTGCGCTGGGATTCGGAGGTTTTAATTGAGGCGATCGGTTGACCTGGTTTTTTGGTTAATTGAAGCGTTGGCTGTCGGCTTTTACGGTTTTGTTTATATGCCGGTGGGATGGAGTGTTTTGTAGAATTGTTTGTATTTTGTTTATTTCAAGGGTTACGTGTTGGTAGATAGTTGGGATTTATTTGAAAAAGATAAGTACGATTAGAAGCTGTTTGAAATTGAGATTTAACGAATTTATCATACGAAATTTCCAGCTAAAGAAAAATCGTTAATAAATTTTATTTCACGTTGTTTTCTAATTCCTTTCTCAGCATTAAGCAGTGGCAACACATTAAATATGTGCATGATAATAAAGTAAACGAATGTGTCCGTGCAATAAAATTCAGATTAATACACAATTAAGACAATCGTAAATTCACAGCTTACTATATATTAAAAGAATAAAGAAAATTCTTATTAGCAGCATTATCAATTATTATTATTGGAAACCCGTTTAATAAGCCATTATTCCAATCTCATTCAAAATTTCACTTCAAAAATGCATTTAATACCTCGACTCTCAAATTAACCCACTCCTTAACCAAATCATATCGTTCCAACAATATCCCCACGCAGTAAACAAAACTCTTTACAACCTCCATACTTTCACTAAAATCCAACCAACCATTTACCGCAACAAATTAACACATTTCCCTCCACTAGAAACAAACCACAAAAAATCCACCTCACCCATTACCCTATCCATCCACAAAATACCCCTCCCCTCCTCAAATTAACCGAAACCCCGGCAATCCATCGCGCCATTACCCGGCGCACCTCCAACAATGCCAATAATAACGTAATAATAAAGGCTATATATTTCATAAGTGGAAAATCGCCCCCCCAGAATTATCCTCGAGCGGCTCATTTTCCGCAAGCTCCGCCTACGCTCGCGTCTGTCTTCGCCGCGCACGAGCGATTACCCAGCGTTTTGCGCTTTTTATCCTTACCGACGCGCTATTCTGGCACATGGGGGATCCTAGGTTAGCGCTACGTGACTCGGCTGTGTCTCTTCTGGTTCCGTTTCGCTGGCTTGTAATGGGAGGCCTGTATACGCTTGATGCCGGGTTGTTTTCTGGATGTGCATGTGGGTGGATGTTTTGGAGTAGTTTTTGAGTTTGAGAAAGAATTTGATTAAATAAGAAGTATAGAATTTAATCGTTCGTTGTAAATTAAGGAATATTTAACGCGCTTATCCGTCTGGAAATCTGAAAAGCGAGCCTGCTAAAGCTGCGAGTATATCAACTCGTTTGTAATCTTTCGAATCTTCAAAAAACGTGATCGCTACGTGAAGCAAGTTTAGAGCTTCAGCGACCGTTATGATCGCCTCCTATACTTCACCTATGCGTATCTTAATTACTACATCTATATAGCTTGTAGCTCGGTCCGCTAAAAACAATCGAAAAAAATCCCTTATTTAAATTTAAAATTAGTCAGACCCATAATCACCACGCACTACTCAAACTAAAACCATGACCCATAAATAAACCATTTTTCCCCAAGCAAAACTAAAATCTAAATTCACAAGTGTAAAAAGGCCGGGAATCCCCTGGCTCACGTAGACACTCATTCCTGCTCGTCCAGCGTCGCATTATACACGTGCAGCAATGATATACCCCTGGCGATGTTTACCGCTTGGCCTGCCGAGCGATGCTACAGATAGACCTTAAGGGGAGAGTACACTGGAATCGTAATCGTCGCGACCCCCGCTTTTTCGTAGCCTGCGCACTCGAGGGTTTTAATTTCGAAAGTATGCCGGCGGATAGTAGGATTAGACGGCGCGTGGCTGGAATCGCTCTCGGGAAGCTATGTAGCTTTTGTTCTCGAAATTGCGGGGGTTGGTTTTGCTTAGGCAGGCTTTGTTGCAGAGCTGGAGCGGACGTTTAGGAATGGTAGATGCTTTCGTCTTTGATCGTGTTTAGAAAATGTTGGTGTTTATTTAGATGATCGATTTCATGGGTATGGTTCTTAGTGAATTATAATAAATGCTTTTACCAAGTGATCCAGCGTAATTTAAAGCCTTAATTGCACGATAAATTTTAGACAAATAACAAATGTTAATCCTCGGCACGTGGATTACACGATTAAAGGTACGCGCGAATGCGGGTCAAAGCTTACAATACCGCGGCGAGTAACAAATTGCGTTTTAAAACAATTTTAATGATAAGCAATTTGCGAACACGCAGCTTTCATTAATCTTTCGTTGTTCAAAATTACGATCCGGAAGACGAATTTCTTCTCAACTTTACCCACACACACACGTTCTATTATACATACAGTTTCGATTTCTCTTAGCTTCTCTATACAATAAAAACGATCCCAATCTCCTCGCATTCGCGAATTACGGTGTCCATTATTAACACTAGCTCCTCCGAGTCCCAATCCATCAATGATCCGACCAATATTTGTACTCCTTCGTAAAAAAAAAAACTAGTATCGATAACTTTCCGAGCCGATATATATCCCGTTGGCCGCATTAGCATGAGCCGAGTGAATCGATCTGCTATCCAAACTTACACACTCGCACTCTAAAAGAAAAGAGCAACATCCTCGAACCATCATTCCCACGTTATGATTTATCAGAACGGAAGCAATCTAGCTCTACATACACACTCGAGCCCGTACTTTTATTTCGAAATATCGGCGACAAGCGGCGACTAGCGCCTATACAGCCATAGTCGTGCACGCAGAACTCGAAGCCAAAAGCGATCTCTCATTATGCGCCCGGTGCGAGCCGGCTCGTCGATCGATCATCCGCGTTTGAAAGTCGCTGCGCGCTCGCTTGCCTATATAATCAAATAAACTCGCGCGCCGCCGCCGCCGCGCGCATATATAGAAAGTATCGCTCGGGTCCAGCAGGGACGCCTCGAAAATATCTTTCTCTCTCATGCATTAATCATGTATAGAGATCGGTAGAGAGAGAAGTGGTAAGAGAGCGTGATATATTTAGAGACGCGCCGCTTGGTAACAAATAATATTCTGGTATGGGTATGTGTCTTTGGTTGTGGAGAGAGGGAGTTGTGTGAGTGCTGCTGGATCATCGCGAAAAGAGCGTGCTGAAAGAGGTTATGTTATATGGGAGGGCGCTGCGGTCTTCTTTATTGGAATGTTATTTCAGTGGTCTGGGACGGAGTGGTTTTTTTGGGATGTTGTAGTGGGGCTTTTTTATTCTTTGAATGGTTGTTCGTGTTTTGAGATGTAGATCGATTGATTATGTTAAAGGCTGTCATGGGTTACAATTATGTAAAATATTGATTTGTATTGTTGTGAAGGTATCGTAAGAATTTATTCATTGATAGTTGCATAAAATATTATAAATTCTTTTAATTCAATCTGCAAAAAAGATTTATGACACGATTTATGTACGGTAAAATTAATATAATAACAACAATAAAATTGGTAATATTATCGGCATAACAACCACTAGAAAAACCTTCAAATTTACATGACAACAGCCGGTAAAAACTTCAGTAAATTTCACCACCCACCAAAGCCACTCAACACTTTTCCAAAACACTCCTCCATTCAATCCACCAAAAAAATCCGTGAGAACAAGCGCATCCGTCCTCGATAATTCGAAAATAGCAGCACTTACACACGGTCCCGCACGCAAAAATTAAATCCGCACGCGAAGACTAAACAATTTGCAACTATCACCCCCTCGAGGGCCCAGCGTCGTAATGACTCGCAATGGCTTTGTTCGGATCCGTTTTTACGGAAAGCTGCATGATGCATGCAAACACAGGCTGTTGTCCTGGGATGCGTGCGCGAAGTATCTACGCGGTAGGATCGTGACTTATCGCGGCTATATGTTTAAACGGCGAACGCCGCGCGGCAATTTCCGTATCGCGACTAGTTCGAGATTTGCATGGGGACTCGGGATGGGTTTTAATGGGTACCTGGAGGATTCCTTGATGAGTGATCCAGTTGCCGGCTACGTTAGACTTATAATTATTAGACGCTATTATAATAATTAGACGCTGAGTAGTAGTAAAATTGAATTAATAATTCACATTTTATATCAACGCCTTAAAAAATGATAATATAGTAAAATTCACAGATAAGCAACGCATCGCACGTCAACAAAGTCCTTTCACCTAATAATTTCATCTGCTCTCCACCTCTGAGCAAAAAAGTGCTCCAAAAAACTCGAGCACACGCACCTCAGTACCCTCGCTTTAACGCAGAACTGCCCGTATACAAACACGGTAGGAGGAGCTCCAGCGCATTTGCATAAAAGATGCCTTTCTCGCGCCTGCTACACACGTGGATCCTTTATAGACGTACAAGAGCGCCCGCTCGAACGGAGAATCCCGCCGGTGTGTGTATATACTAGTTACACTATTCGCGCGCTCTTCGAGGCACGTATTGTTACCGAAGGGGGCTTGTTAAGGCGTCCCCTTGCGCAACGATTGTTCGTTTATTTGGAGCGAAGATAGAGCTGGGTGTATAGAGCGAGGCGAGGTGAGGAGCTGCGAAGGTGAAAGTTTTTTCTGCTAAATAGTTTAGCTGTTTATTGGTGATTTTATTGATTATACTGTTAAATATTTCCAGTTGGATTTTCAGTTAAAAATAATTAAAACTTATATTAAAGACAATTTAAAATTCAGTATTTAGATTGAATATTAAAGGGAAGAAACTGAAATTTAAATAAAAATGTATCTGAATTCTTCTTCAGTAACAACCAGAAAAAAATTTCAAAAAATTTTTAACAGTGTAATATTAAAAAGAACAAAATTAACCTATAAATAGTTCACCGAGCTTCGCCAATCACAACGCACAAAGCACGCCAGCAAAGCGCGTCGCAACAAGCAGCCTTGTCTAAATTAAATTACATCCTGACCAATCCCGCCCTTAAAAAATTCAAAACCAATCGCTCCTACAGCAAAAAAGCCAGCTCTACACGCTGGGCACCCCCAGCGAAAAAGCCAGTCCCAGATCCTATCCCCACGGCGAAAAGTAAAAGTGCCCGAGTATGACTCTGCTCGCTGATGTACAAATTGCGCGCTCTCCACTGTCAAACCAAGAATATAGTCCTGCTGCGTAACGGCCGGCCCTTGGGGGGTACGCCGATAATTACTCGGCGGGATTTTAATCGCGCGCTGGTTGATTAAAAATCGCCGCTTATCGATAAGCAGCTGTGCGCAAGCGGCGGCGATAGCATCGGTAAGGAATTTTGTGATATCGGATGCAAGAATCTTAAGAGAGGTGGTTGCGGAAGATGAGTCGGCGAGTTCTAAAGAGGAGGGTAGATCCGCCGGATGCTGGCCGATGTTTGCACTGGGATTTTATCGGGGGATCGGGTTTGTGGATGAAGGGTTTGACTTTGTGGTTTTTTTGGGGGATGATTTTGGGATGTGCGAGATGGATTTGTTGAAGATTGATTGTATTTGGGTTAGTGAAATGCGTATCATTGAATGAAGAAATTACATTTTGTTTTATTTTGTTTACAAAATTATTTTTTTAATAAAATACTTGCAATTTTTTTTAGTAATTATAACACATTCTTACTTACAAGAACTTTTATTAGATAGCATTCTAACGTGTTATATCGCTTCAGATATTTTGTAATCTAAGGATGCACCAAAATATTTAAAAAAAAGTATGAAGGGATGGTAGGTCCATCTCTGAAGATCAAGAGATACTCGCATCGGAGATAATACTGGTACATGCAGTGAGTAAACGAGATTCAATACGGTAGAAATCTTTGTTACCTACATGGAGCATGATCATTACTCGCGTTACCTTCCGGCAGTAAATTCAAGCAGCCGCGAGGGGTATTGCAGAGATCTTCACTTACCTATACCGGTTCTTCATTATCCACTGAATTTAATGTTCAAAAATTGAAAGATTTTTTAATGATATTGTTTATTGATAGTTTTTGTTAGAAATATGAAACTGCAATAGTTAAAAATGTTAATGAAAAATATTTTTAAGTACTGTAAATTTTTATGTGCTGTTTAGTTTAATGACGTGATTGTATTTATATGTTTTATATTTACTAATTTGGATATTTTTAATATCCAAATTAGTAAAGTTTAATCAAAATTAGAATAAGTTCAATAATGTTTTACTTTTTCCTTGAACAAAATATTCTGATATATCCTTTAAAAGTTGGTAATATTAAAAGAATATATATTCTATATATAGTATTGGTTTTTTCCATCTATAATATAATTAAAATGAAAAATATAAATGTTTTTAAAACTTTTATTAAACCGTAAACATCGAAAACAATGACAGGAAGAAACTTTGATATAACTCAATGCTTACATTGACTATTTAATTAAAAATATACAATTATAACGGTATATTATTTCATTATAGTTGTATACAATAATAATGATTATAAAATCTCAAATGCATTAGAAATACTATTTCAATGTATTATAAACTTATAAATTTTAAATAAAAACATTAGTCATACTGTACAGTTAATAGAGCACTATTTTAATGAATTATTCAATTAAGATAATGTTTTATTATTTATAATATCTAAAGTTGTAGGAAAAACTTTTTCTACAAATTATGATACCTTAATTTAACTGATTAATACTTTTAGTATCTACTTTACAATTACTTCAAAATTTCTCAAAATTGATATCTTTTTCAGAGACTCAAAAACGCATTAACCAAAAATAAAATGCATTGTTTTCATTGAACTCAGAAGAAAGAATCTCCGCAAAAACCACAAAGCCCCAGCACCCGAGGCGCTCGCCGACACCACCCCGCTTTTAAAATCCATAATCATTCAATCATTAAGCCCGCGCCAAACAAGAAGAAAGCGCAACCACACCGCCAGCCATTCGCGAGTGCATTTAACGCGCTAAGTATTCTCTCCGCTGCACGCGCGTACTTTCAAAATTACAGCCTCTCTCTCCGATGCATCCACACACAAACACACCGCAACAACAAAACGGGCTGAAACAAAAAGCGAAGCGGCAATAATGGCACGTAGACCGATCGCCGCGCACAAAGAGCCAGGCTGGCTCGTGCTCGATGACGACCTTTGACCGTGAGGCCCGTCGGCTCGCCGCCAGCGCACGCGAGGCCCCTTGGGGCACGCGCCAAGCCTGCCCCTCCCTCGTTCCACTCCCCTCCCCACCTCCCGCACCGCTCATTATTCGCTCGTGGGCCCGGCGGGGCCTCCTCCTGCTCTACCCCCACCACCGCTCGGCGATGCAGCGCCCGTGATTGGCTCTTATTCTGGGCCTGGAGCTCAGTGTCTGTACATGCATGTACATGCGTGTATGTACGTGTGTGAGTGCGTGTGTGTGGAGGGTACATATGCACTTATTTAAGTGTGTCCGCATGTAGACGAGTTCTGGCAATATCGCAAGAAAACGAGGGGACTGAATGAATCGGAGCGCGCGTGCACGCATCCGAGGAATGCATATCTGCGCCGCGGGTGATACGGATTTTTCGATGATGCGCCTCGAAATATGCGAGTTCGATTTGCTCCAAGAGTGCTTTTTTAGGTGCATGGCTTCAGGCCTGCAAGGTGCGTGCACAGAGGATTTCGCGAAATGGATAAAGGGCTGAGACGGCTGAGGTTTGCTCGCGTGTGTGCAATCGTCTGGAATTTTGGGCGGTACGGATTTGAGTGTGTACGCGCATAACACGTGGATGTGAAATGTTATTAGAGAGAATTGAATCGAGCTATCGAAGCTAGCGCCAGTTTACGAAAAAAGTGATTGAGGGTGGCAATATGATAGTGTATATAATATGGCATATATAAAGCAATATAGAATAAATAATTTTCGAACACATTAAATTTGATATTTATAGCAGGTGCCACTATAACTCGCCCGTGCATTTCCACCTCTCCTCTTCTTACATTTCCTCCAGATTAGGTATCTACGTATTTTAACAGTCCCCCCGAGACGCTAAATCAGTGCGCATCTATACTCCATCCCCCATAAATTTAACCACGTCATCGTCGGCTGCGCACCCCGACGAAATAATTACATAGAAATACGAGTGCCGCGCGACGTCGCATCGATAAAAACCGAAGCAGCTCCGTCGCGCTTTTGGCAAGCCTCCCCCTTCCTGCCTTTTTTCTTTTGCTACCGGGAAGGACGACGACGGAGGAAAAAAGAAAGCCTCCCGGTCCGCCTCTAACTGCCGAGCGTCGACCATAAATTCGGTCCTCCGCTGCTGCTGCTACGAGGGGAACGTGTGTGTGTGTGTGCGAGGGAGGAGGCCGCGCGCACGCGCAAATAAATAACAAGAGGCGCGAAGACACGAGGGTCATGGGGAGAGTTTTCGGGGAGACGGATGTAGGAGTGAGGTCTTGATTATTAAGGGGGGGATGGTTAATAATAAATGTTGGTTTTTGGGGGGTGGAGAGGATTCTTTTTTGTTCGGGCTGGGTAAACAATGGGGGCTGTGTAAATTAGAATCGGAGTTCGCTTTTTTGCTCTGTATTTATTTTAAATTTATTGATTTTTCCGGTTTATTTTTGTAAAATTATTGGAAACGGTTCGTTAGCCCGTTATTTATTTCTCTTTTTTCGCCCGGTCATTTTTGAGAGTTTTCGTTTTATTTTTTATTTTCGTTTTATGTTTTCATTGTTTACAAGAAGTAATCAAAAAGAATTGTTAAAATATTGTTAAAATAAATAGAATAATAATCAATATTTTATTCGTGTGGTTGTGTAATGGTCGTTTAGAATTCAGAGCTGACGTTATTTTAAAAGCATTAAATTTTTTTAAACCTCTATACTCTTTTTTATTTAAATTAATAGAATTTCCAGTAACCAAATTTTAAAAATAACAATTATTTTTCAACAACAATTACAAAAAACAACTTTAAAAAATAATTTTTTAAATGTAAATTCTCCTCTTGACATATTTAGTTTTCTTTTTTACTCGAGAAAAGAAGCACGCCGCGAGAGAATGTAAATAACAGTCGGATTTGCTTAGAGATTCTCGGGCCAGTCCTTCAAGTCGAGCGAGATAACGGCGAGAGCGATCTTTTGGAGAAGGGGCGGCGAAAAGGGTGTAGCCCTCTAATTATAATTATACGACGGAGGCATTAGGAGTGCTAAATGCCGGGTAGGCCTTGACGGGCATCCACCGCCTTTAGGAGGTGGTACAACATTGTTCGCTGACTTATATGTGACAGCTATGCTGAATTTCGTTTATTTAGGTCTCCCAAACTTTTTTAAATTCCTAAATAATTCATGAAACTTTGAAAAATTTACATTTATTATTGAATTAGTATACAATAAGCGACTAAGTATCTCCAGCGATCTCAGAAAATTAATTACTCCTCTAACCTCTCAACCCCTCCGACAACAATTCGCAAAACGCCCGCCAGGCCACAGCGGCACCCTGTAATTCCAACAAAACGCGCGCATTTTCCAAACGAGCCGAGCCGCTTGCTCGCGTCACTGATAGATGGCCCCGGTGCAACAGGTATATATAGCATGCGCGATTCGCGCCCTGATAACCGTAATTACCGCGCTTGCGCGTGTGTCATTCGGCCGGCGAACAAAAGGGCCCCGCAGGTTATACGACTGGCATTTATCACGTGCCTGCCCTCCCGAGCTTCTAGAGGCGAGTCCGAGTGTACCTGAGTGGGCTTCGGTTGGCTTCTTCGAGAGTCTGTTCTATGCGCTTTTTGTTGGAGGCTTTGTCATTTCGTTTTTGTTTGATATGGCGTTTTTTTGTGGGGTTTGAATGATAGTTTATGAGAATTTTATTAATGATATTTTTTTGGAATTGTTTGATATAGATGATTGATTTAGTCAAAGTTTTCTAGGCACGATGT
>UELX01002070.1:0-35016 GCA_900480035.1 Eupelmus urozonus
TTGCAAATGATAAATAAGATTAACATTGTTTATTTCCTGGAAGGACGTCTCTATATCATAATTTGATCGCAAGTAATGCAGCATGAGACATTGATTATTAAAAAATTATTGTAAGAGAATTTGTTGATATTTTGAAATGCGAATTATCTTATTTTGTTTAGTTTCTAGTTCACTTCAAATTTCACTTATTATGGGTAAGCTTCTTTGGAAGATTTCTGTAAGGTTACATGCAATCTTTCTAGAAGGTACCTGAAAGATTCCGTGTAATATTCAAATTTAGAAAAATTTGAATATTCCACGTAAGTTTCTCTGAACCTTCGGGAAAGCTTCTATGTAAGATTTCAATGTAACCTTTCTAAAACTTTCGTTTAGCTTACAGGAAGCTTATGAAAAGCTTACATTGAAAGCTTTCTTGAATATTTGTTGGGAAGCTTACGAATCTTTCGTTGCTATGTGGGACTATATCAAAAATAAAAATGATATATTTGAATACAAAAAGACTTGGTATAAAAACAATAAGAAAACAGTTCTAGCAAAGTTAAATGAATCTTATATAAAAACATGTGTAAAAAAAGAAGATCATTCAATTAATTCTGAAAAACACAGTGATTTTTATAAAAAAAGCTGCGATAACATGGAAAAAAGACAGTTAATAAACAAAAACTATTACAAAATTTCTTTTAATACATTAAATAATGTAGATGAAAGTAATGTAGAAGAAAATAATGCTGGTGATTTTATCATTAAAATGTGATTTTTGTAATGCTAAACATTTTCCTTTGGAAGTGTCGCCTGATAAAAAATTCAGAAAATGTTGTGACAAAGGAAAAATAAAATTAGAAAATGATCTTCAATACCCTCAAGAATTGAAAAATTTAATAACCGAAAATTCTGAAACAAATAAAAATTTCAAAGAATGTATTAGATCTTACAATAATGCAATAGCATTTGCAAGTTTTGGTCCAACGTTTGACAAATTATTTAGTGCGGCTCCTCAAGTTGTTCGTATTTGTGGTCAGATAGATCACAATACTTATGCATTACAAGAAAATGAAAACGTATCGAAAAGATATGGACAACTATATATAATTGATAATGAAGAAGCAAGTAAATGTCGCAAGCAAAACGATTTTAAATATTCTATAGATATATTAAATAAATTAGATGATATTATAAGAAAATCAAATCCATATGCCAAATCCTATAAAATAATGCATGAAGTCGAAATTGAATAAAATAATCGTTCAATAAAGGAAAAAGAACTACAAAAAAATGTGAAAATGTTTATAAGACGAAATGATAATTTTGGTAAAAATAGATATAATGATGCTACATGTAATGAAGTTGCTGTAGTATTCGTAGGAAATGATCCAAAATTAAAAGAGTTCTATGTTTTTATCCTAAATCAAAAAGGCTAATAAGAATTCCGTATATAAGTAAACATGTTGATCCAATGACGTACCCGCTTATATATCCAAATGGTGGATTTGGATGGAATGCAAACATGATATCGAAAAAATTCGACGATAAAAAAGCAAAAGAAATAACAGCATTACGATTTTATTCCTACAAATTAGGTACCCTGAAAACAAAGCCATATCAATTTTGCTGCAATTCTGCTACAATTCGCGTGCGAAACAGAAAATTGCAGCAGACTATGCATAGTCTACTTCCGATTCCTATCGCAATTCTGACAAAGAAAAATTGCAATTGATGCGGGCGTCACAATTGTGTTATACTGATGAGAAATGCGTTTATAAAATTATGAAGGATTTACGAATCTAATAGCGAAATTTCAGCATAAGTACTGCAAAACTAGCATCAAATCTACGAAATAGAATCTTGCAGTAGTTAAGTATATCAGAGTTGCATACAGGTATTAGGGACTTTCCACACTGAGGGGATTTGTGACTGTAACGTGAATGTACCCTGTGATTTTGTGATTTGAAAGACGGTCGAATCGTACGTGGAATTCGCAATCTATCTTTGTACCGTTGTTCAATGCTTGAAGTAGATCTACTAGATTTTAGAACGAGCAAACGATTGTGTTTTATGAAAAAATTAAAAATTTCCACTAGATTTTAAGAGAACTTTGCCCTACTATTATTAGTTCTTTTCTTTAGAAAATATTTAGTTATTTTAGTAGGTTAAAGTTTTCTCAAAATTTAGTGAAAATTTTTAATTTTTTCATAAAACACAATCGTTTGCTCGTTCTAAAATTTAGCAGGAATAACTCTTCTTTTTTCATAAAACAACTACTTATGAAGTTATAGAGAAAATTCTAATTAGACAAGGATAGAGATATCCGGTGGACTCTTAATAGATGTGATTATTATGAAAATATTATTTTAGCACCAATAAACACTGATGTAATGGATATGAATAAAAAAATATTGTTACAGATAAATAAATCATCAACAGAATACCGAAGTATTAACATTGCAGAAGATACTAACAATAGAAATTTAAACATGATTTTACCAACTGAACTTTTAAGTAGTTTATTACCTAAAGGAATACCGCCACATAAGCTTAATTTAAAAAAAGGTTCTATAATAATGCTTTTAAGAAATGTTAATTTAGACAAAGGACTTCGTAATGGTACAAGATTAGTCATTACGAGTTCACCGGATACCTCTATCCTTGTCTAATTAGAATTTTTGCTATAACTTGATAAGTAATTGTTTTTATGAAAAAAGAAGAGTTGTCCTGCTACATTTTAGAACGAGCAAACGATTGTGTTTTATGATAAAATTAAAAATTTCCACTAGATTTTGAAAAAACTTTGATCTACTATTATAAATTCTTTTCTTTAGAAAATATTTCGTCATTTTAGTAGGTCAAAGTTTCCTTAAAATCTAGTCGAAATTTTTAAAACAATTTGAAAAAAACATTTACTTATGAAGTTATAGTGAAAATTCTAATTAGACAAGGACAGACATATCCGGTGGACTCTTAATGAACATTTTCATTTTTTTCAATTCCAATTATTGTATCGGCTGACTACTCAACGACATTATCTACTGTAAGTAGTACAAGTCAATCTTAGCTCCGGCAAATACAATTCTTTCATTGATCCGCTCTTCCAACAATCACTTCGCAATTTTCTAAGAGCACATAACCCATCCAACTTTCAAATAAGTATTTCCAACACGTCGCAGCTCGAATTATTATTTACCATGTCAACTATTTTGTTTACAAAACAATTTAAACCATAAGCCGCAGAAACTACGCTTCGTGACGCTCCGCTCAAACTGAACTCGAACGTGCGTAGCGCAGCAGCCCTGCGCGCCAACCCAGCCGTAAAAACAATCACAGCAGCAGCAGCAGCAGATCGTCATCCTCCAAAAGACTCGCCTCGCTGATGTATTTACGACGCGCACGCACGCCAGCTCAGCGCATCGTCCTCGTCGGCGCATAAGCTCCCGCACTAATTATAACTTTTAATTGGTACACGTGATTAGCAAACGCTCGAGGCCTGCATACGTGAAAGTATTTCAATCTGCGCCGACGACGATACGCGCCGAAGAAAATTGCTCGCGCCTGTTTCAGCGCATCCGCGCGTTATTTACTTTTTTTCTCCTCGTTAAGTTTTGCGTTTTTGTATATAGTTGACTAATTGTAAGAGGTGGCTCGATGCCGAAAGTATACGTCGCAGTTGGCGTCGTGGTGTAGCGTAGGTAATTTTTCCGTGCGTTTCGAATTGCACAATGCAGAAGGAGTAATTGTTACGTTATTTTTCCCATGTTTTGAATTTTCAGCCTTCAATTGCCCGGTAAATCTGCTTTCCGTTTTATAACGAACGAGTACACAGCTTGAAATCCAACAATACCCATTCCAGCCTCTACCAATTCAATTTACATCGGCACTCAGGATCCAAGTGCTCAAGCCGGAAATTCAAAACGTCGGAAAAAGTACGAGTCAAAAGACTATAGGCAGCGCGCGCTATGTGTATTTGCAAAACGGCGCTGTTTACGCTCCGCAGCCCGAGAGCGCGCGCGTGCATCCCTATGTACACATACGCCCGCTCGCAAGCGACTTGAGAGCCGTGAAATCTGATAGTCGTCGTCGTATATCGAGTCGCGGGGATTACGTCGAAGCTTCTCTTTCTCTCCCTCGCTCGTCGGCGCTGTATACGCGCCCCGAGCCGCAAGTTTAGTTTATACAACGCTACGAAGTCCCGCGCGCACCTCGTACATCAGCGCATAGGGTTTTAGCTTGCCGGCGCGAGTTCTGGGTATGCGCGCCAGGGCAAAACCAATTTTGGCGAAGCTCCAAAAATCCTTAGCGAAAGCGGCTCTTCGAGCTTGATTTATCGTTACGGGGGACTGGGCTAATTTTGGTTTACACGCTGGTTAAGTGCGCTTGTACTTGCCGCGGGGGTGGCCGGATGAAAAATACCGAGCGTCAAGATGAGAGCGGAAGGGCTGAGTGGATGCGGAAAAAGTGGATTGTCTTCTTGGCATGGCTAGCGGCTACTCTTTGTGCGCGCTTTTAACGCTTGCTGTTTTTGTAGCTGATGAAAGCTGCGTATTCATGCGTGATGTGATGCAACGTGATTTTTCGAATGATTTAAACCAACGATGATTTTGAAACAGTAAGTTTTATGACGTCATTATTAATCAGCTAAAAGCGCACGTGTCTGATTAACCCAAAAACAGCAGCGAGTCACAAAAGGCTCAAATAACAGTTCAGCAATATCGGTAATCGTCAACCCGAACGCAAAACAAAAAGCCCAACGAACAAAGGAAAAATCTCCGACTATTCGCCGCTCTGGCATGCCTCTAATGCTCGGGGATATAGCGCTTGTAAATACTCAGAGGACGACAAGTCATGTTGCGCGTCATCTGCTTAACTGGCTCGCGTCAAGCTGAAGCGAGTGTCACAGACTCGGAGAATCCGAACAATGCCTGACGGTGGTCGGAGCGCGAGAAATTTACGGTAAGAGTCGGACGAAAGCCGTCTCCCTTGAGAATTCTTGAGAGCTGTCGAGCGCGCTCCACTTTTTGTAAGTTTGCGTGTGATTTTTAATATGAAATTTAACAGTTTTAATTCTTTTAGACTGATAGATTGGAAAGATTTAAGGATTATTTTGTTGAATTTTAAGCAAAAATGTTTTCTGCGGTCTAAATTAATGTCTTTCTTGAAATTACTTTTTAACATTTTCAAACCGTTTGATGCTCGATAAACGTTATCTACAGAATAAGTGTAAGAGTTTTCTTTTAGTTGTCTCGAGTGTTTTACTTTAACTTTTGGCATCTTTTAAACTTTTATCGAACTTTTATCTCGAAAAACAACTACAAAATGTACATTGAATAAGTATTAAACATCTTCAAAAATCATTAAAAAAAAAAAAACAACATACAAAACTTCCAAGTGCAACTAAAAAACTCCCGTATTGAAACATGCAGGCAGCATTATCATCCCGATACATTCCCAAAGGGGTATTCGCGCGCAATGCGCGTAAAAACGTCGGCAAAAGATGCAACGCTCTCTCTTTCTCCTCTTTTTCTCTCTATCTACCCCTCTCTATTATGGGCTCCTTTTCCAACTCGTATCACTGCATCCCCCCTCTCTCTTTCTCGCGGGTAATTAGCCGAGAGCCTCAATGACAAAGGCCATGCGGTGAACGACTGCGCGCACAATGCGTTACACGCTAGAATGAGAGAAAGAGAGATAGAAAGAGAGAGAGAGAGAGAGAGAGAGAAAGAGAGAGAGAAAGGCGAAAAATAGGCAAAAGGCGGAAAGACGATGATGACGAAAAAAGGCCGGGAACCCCTTTTTGTCCGAGGAGAAAAGCCAAAGCCATTCATGCCATTTCCCAGCCGGGCACTTACGCGTCTCGCGCGGAAAGAGAAGGAGAGAAGGAGAGAGGGAGAAAGATAAGAGAACGACGCTGAAAAAAGGAGAGGAGACGGCTTTCCCGAAGCGACTACCTACTGCAAACTTTCTCGCGTGTGTGAAAGCGAGGGGGGGGGGGGGAAGGCTAAACTCGTTCGCTCAGCAATGAACGACTTCGAACGAGTTTCCGGCGCGCGTGGCCCGCTTTGACGCAGACACGTACGCGCCGGGGAACTTGGCCCCCTTTTTCCCGAATCTGATGGAATTTTATATTCATTCGTTTGCGAGCGAGTAAGCTCGTGGCCCGCTTCGCAAGCTCTGGCCTTCTCTCTGTGTATCGGGATTTGTTTTGCGCAGGGTTGACTTGACAAATTTGCGCTGACTGTTGATTCTGTTAGCGCGGCTAATTTAATCTGGACAAAAAGTGGCTATCGTTTGAGTATGAATTTTCAAAAAGTGCTCGAATTTTTATTTCGATAAAAATTTCAGGAGAATTGTTATTTCAAAGAACCAGGTTTTTTCAATTTGAGCATATTAGCAATAGAGGGAACAAAAACGCTTTGTTTGCGATCCCAGATTGAATAAACATTTAACCTCTATTATTTAAAACAAGAAAATATTTTCACTTCCAGCGAAAATATATGTTTCCGTCTTGTTGAAAAATTACAAGGAAAACAATTCACAAATGGCATAAGCAGAAAGGACAGAATAAATTTGCAAGCAACAGAGTAGCAGCTCTTTCTACGTTCCGGCCTTCTCCTAAATTGAAACGTCAAACTTAAAGTCATCCTCCTTATTTCACATTACGCGCTCTACTTTACATCTCGCTGCTTCCTCCTTGTTCCTCTCTTCTGGCATAATACACGGCGAATTGTCGACGCGCATTACGAGAGTTTCCCGAGGAAATTGAGAGCGGCTTAATCCAAGGTCAAGATTTTACGAGTGGCAGCATCAGTGAGAGAGCGTGGGTGGAGAGAGCGCAAATTCCAACTGTACTTTCCCGGCGAAATAAGCCCATTTACGTGCCGACGACGACGCGGGAGAGACTCCGGAGATAGAGCCCCCCGAATGCAGCTCGCGAGCCCGCGTTTCGTGATTTTCTATGAAAGTAATGGGCTCCCTTTGTTTGCGCGATATTCGATGGAAAAGAGAAATATATGGTATAAATTATGCTAGGTTTAATCATTAGGAAAATTGGTATACTTATTGTTGCTATTATCGCGTACTTGGTATATTGTTATTGAGAAATTATGACGATGTTAGACGCGGGAAATTCGATATGAAATTGTTTAGTGTTCCGTGCACACTTAAACTTAAGCGCACTGAAGAAAAATTGAAAGTTTTTTGCTATCCTTTCCGACTGACAAATAAAAATAAACACAAGTTTCAACGTTGAAAGTAATGAGGCCAGAATGTGTATTCAAAAGGGGGCTGAAATTTTTCAGTATTTTATTCATCATCTTTCGCTGGATGTTGTACATCCTCCATCGGTCGTGCTCGAATGAATAAAATATTTTAATCATATGTATTGAGCAATTTCAAAGACATTATAAGCGCATTGAATCAATAAATCCCATTGCTCGCGATTAATTAACAATTCTAGGTATAGGCTTTTCAATCTCTCGGCTGGATTTTCCGCGCTAATGTATATTAAGTCTGAATAATTTCAGCTCTCCGCTAAATTGTTTGTAATGCGAAATTTGATACACCTGTTAATTTTCGATGACGTTTACTCGACACTTTACGGCGCGCTGTTACATTAAAATTATAAAGCACACACGAGGCTTGGCCGTGTTCGTAATGAATCGATGTTCGCTTGTAAGTAGCCCGATTATTGAAACGACGCTGCGACGTTACAAACGAGCCGCCGCAACAGAGGCGACTTCTGTATACATAAAAATATAAATGCCCTATATATAGTGTATAATCGACGGTTATACCACCCGCAATTGTAAAAATATTTATAATACACGGTTGAATGTATACGCACTCGCAAACGAAAAAAAAAAGTTTATATAAATATTATATATATATATGAGAAACAAATTATGTAAGTTGTACATAAGCATCGGAGGGAAATAAAAAGATACAAAAAAGGAATATAAACATGCTTCAGCGCTGCATCTAGCACGTGTGCAGAGAGTAAAAGTGAGCGCTAGTTTCGAGCTCATCTTCCCCGTTATACATTTATGCATATACATAGTCAAAGGAATGTATGTAAGCGAGGAAAGAGAAAATATGAGGGCGTAGGTGTGTATGTGTGTGTGTGTGCGTACCTGTCGGAAATTCCGGGCGATATGGTCTTTCGATTCGATCGAATCTCACGTGTCTTCATTCCGCGCTTTTTGCGCGAGCTAAAACCGCGCGTTGAGCGTCTAGGTACCAATGTAAGTGTGTAAAAAAATGTTGGAAAATATTGTAACTAGGGCGGAAAAAGAAGTGTTGGGTATGGATGCGCTTTCGTTTATGTAAATCGAAATAAATGTGCAATAAATGTGCAATAAAAGTGGAAATATGTTTTATGAAAATAAATTTTGTGCAAAAAATTATAGTAATTTCATTATTGACTCTTTATTTGTTTTCAGGCTTGAACAAATATTATTTGGAAAAAATTCTTTTCATTACTTTTGACAGCTATTGTAATAATACACACAGGTCTAAAGGCGTTTTATACTAATCAGATTCTATATAAATATTTAGAATATAAAAATATAAACGTTGTCGAATGAACTATAAAATATTAAATAAATACATTTAAAATCAAAACATATTGCGAGTAGAGTGGCGTTATTTAATGAGGTAAATATTTGACCCGTGTGTGTTATTCCGTTGTATAATATTATTGGAGATTTTATGATGATTAAACTAATAAATTATTAATTCACTCAATTATTTTATTAATCAATATATATATATATATATATAGATACCCAAATCGATTAATGCCTTTATTCAATGAAATTTTCAGTATAGATAAATATTTAACAAAAATGAAGAAGGAATGCGTACTTTGCAGTAATGAAAGCTGTCCATATCTAATATTAACCGGAGCCGTTATCATTATGAAAATCTGAGAGAGTAAAACCCGGAGAAAAATATGCATCGCCTCCAACATTTTTCGAGACGTTTGCGTGTTTTGCGTCTTGTCTTCCGATTACACCTGTATATGTATGCTTCTACGTTTTCCGACAGTTGATGCCATTACACATTTCATATGAAGAAAATTGATTTCTCTATCGCAATTTTTTATTAGACGATATGCGAAATCGGAAGATCGGACGTTACAACTAACCCTGCACATATTATATATAAACATGAGAATAAATATAATTATACGTTATTGACGTCGCGAGGAGGATGTTTTCCGCCAAAAAAAAGAATGAGTTAGAGAAAGCGAATTTATGTTCTGAGGAAGGATACATGGAGAGCATTTTCAGTTTGACATGTTGTACCGAAATTATTGTCTACCCACGTAAGATCATGTGTATGGCCTAATGTATATATTTCGCAAATTTAGTAATAAATCATATTTCAGTAAGTCTATTATTTTGACTTAATAACCTATATATATCTAAGTACCTTTACTACCATATGTAAATTATAAGTTGGTTTATAAAGGATTTTTTTATTTAATTTTTAATACTTTTTGTATATTGTTTATGCTTTATAAAAAATTACGTTTTGTTTACGTTAATTTTACTTATTTTTAAAATTTTCGGAACTATCGGTATTGGTGTAAAATGTTGAATATCGGTCTTATAAATATACATAAATCACAGTCTGTATAAATATATATCCAACTTTCACAGATGGGGGTTTGATCATTAGTATGGTTTTTATTTAAATAATTGTAAATTTAGAATCTCTATATTATGAATTAAGCAATAGATAATTTAGAGTTAATCAATAATGAATATCTATAATTTCGAATGATTATAATTAGTCGGATTTTTGTTCCATTTATTTAGATAATCTTTTTATTAGAATGCTTGAATATATTGCATAAAAGTAGTTTTCTTATTGATTATGTTGATCTTTAAATAAAAATAAAAATATTATTTTATTACTACTCTTATTTTTAAAAATCAATATAGTAAATATTTTGAATTGTTTAAATCGCTTTATTTATTTTATTATTTAATTGATGAAATTATGTTTTAATTCTAAAGTGAATAAATGAATTACTTAAATATGTTCACGATTTATATGAAATTAAAATAGGATGATCCACCTCCCAACTTTTATTATACTTATTCCAAACAGAGGTAAGTGAATTAATTATATATAATTATTAATAAATGAAGCTATTGGTAATAAGCTTTAAATATCATATAATTTTATTACTTCCTTCATGTCACTGTTTGAAATTATTTAGTATAAGTAATGTAACAAAATTAATTGAAGCAATAATTAAATAATTGAATATTAATAATTAGATATACGCAATACCTGATATAAAGAATTTTGATTTTAGATCTAGAAAATTTATTAAAAATACTTAATATAGATATGACGTTAGATTATAATGATATAATAGTACATTATGGGCCAAGGGCGATAAGTGGACCTTTATTGCCCGAGTGTGGTAGGCGAGCTAGCACGAGCTGAAGGCAAGTGCGTACTGCGAGCCGAAGACGAGTACTGCAACCACACGAGGGCATAAAGGTTCACTTGTCCATGGTGCATACAGTGCTTTATGTAACGCAGGTATTGATTTTCGGGTTTTGTTGGACATAAAAAGCGGGGGTTTAAAAAATGTCATTTTTCTCCTTTGGTGTCCAGATGTCATTTTGAAGTTATTTTTTTTAAATTTTAAAGAAAAAAATAATATCTGGGCCCCTTATGTATGTATGTATATATGTATATATATTGTCCATAGCAACGGGCAATAAAGACCACTGTCCTGTTTTTATTGCCCGCTGGTCTGAAAATGGTCATTTAAGGCCCGCTTTTGGTGTCAATAAAACGCGAAAATCATGCCTGTGTTACACAAAGAGTTTTTATTTATTTATTGTGGTACATTGTCGAATGTGTTATGTATAATACCAAGCCGTAGTTACCTCTGTGAATAAACAGGTCTGATTTGATTTTAAAATTAAATTTTTAACTAGAAATACAAAATTTAATAGAATATAGTAAATTAAGATCTAAAAATGATTTTTGAAATGATCTAAAAGTGAATTATGCAGTTGTTAAATTATGAGTCAAATGTTTGTTCTATTTCTTAGCAAAGTTATTCTGAGAAACGAATGCTAAGATAGTGCCGGATATCCTTTATATTTGAGTCTTCGTTTTATCGGCCATTCGTTTTACATTATAGATTATACTTTCAGTGTCCGAATTCTGTTTGATTTTAATTTTCATTTTTAAAATATTATAAAATTAACAATTTAAATAATAAAAATGATAAAATACTAGTAAAAGAGTAACTTTAATATTGATTTAATACTTTAATAAAAATTTTCGTAGTATACATCTATGATTATATCTTTTTGATTATAATTTTGCCCATATTCGATGAAAATTAGTTCGTAAAACATAGAATATATTTTAAAAGCATGTCTTATCCTAATATAATTTACGTAAAATTTTTCTAGATTCACAAAATATTTTAGATGTGTACTTTGACTTGATATAATTAAAGTGCTACATGACTAGATCTACAAAAAAAAAAAAAAAAACTCCATTATTGTACTATAGAGTCCTTTCTTATTCTTAGAAACGGAATTTTTAAGTGAAATATAAAAATTCTCTTATTGTGGAGCACCTCTCGCCGAGATGCTGAGTCTTCTTTTTGAAAATGGCTGTTGCACACTGTTCAAGCGTCTACGAGCGTCGATACTCCCGTCAGTAGATGCCCTGACTCTAAAGGACTGATGCTGCTGCACTTCTCCATCAGTTGGTTGAGGTAGTAGTACGAACCTCGCTATACTCACAAATACGGCCATCACCTGCAAACAAAATCAAGTCTATCTTATACGTCATTATTACAGTGCGTTATTATTTTTAGGTATGATATATGTTCAAAAGAGTGGCTCATTTCTATTATTATTAAATAATAATAAAATAAAATCAATTCATACTAAAAAATGCATTCATATATAAAAAATGTATTTCTTGCGAATAAGGACTCAGGGTCTGCTTCTCAGACTACAGCATGTTCAAAAAATCCTTGAACTAACAAAAGTTTACATTTTTTACCCTCCTTAAATATCGTCATTAAACGAACAACGGCACGCTAACACCCTAGTGTGTAAAAAAAAGCTTTTCGCACATCTCACATCGCATAGCAAAGTATGCTTATATACATTATAATGGCAATGCGGAACTAATCAGTTCCTGACACGGTCCCGTGGCGAGCTAGTTCTTATTGCGATTACATTCGTCCCGTCCTTTTACATATAAGTCGTCACGAAAAAACGGCGATACACGTAGCATCAAACCCCCGATTATTATACTCATCTTATACTTTTTATTGATAGCGAGATGAGGCATTTGTTCTCTAATCGCGAATCACTCGCGTATCCCGCGCGCGTGTCCATCTTTTTTTCTCTCTCTCTCTCTCTCTCTCTCTCTCTTTCCACGCGTTTGTAAGTACGAAAGAATTTGAGAATGGTATGTAGAAAATGTGTTGCAAAATGTACGAGAGAGATAATCCCGACGGATAAGCATACGCACGGTCCCCCATTGATAAAAAGACACGTTGTTCGAGCGATTACGCGGATGTGTAGCGTGACGATAATAGGGGACAGGCAGGGACAAAAAAAAAGGTCGGCGCTCCGTACAAACACGGGCATAGCTAATTTTGGAACAGTGGAGAAAAAAGCGAGATGTACAGGAGATAAGCGGCGTTGTCGCAGGAACAAAAAAACTTGATGCTGAATGAAAATGATTAATTATTGTAGTCGGCGATCGCGAGCGCGAGCGCTTCTCTCTTTCTCTCTGTCTGTTGGTCGTGGGATATACGTAAATGAGGCGGGGAAGCGAACCGTCGCAGAGAGCGATATCGATTTTGTTTACGGGCCTCACGATCACGTGTGAACGCCATGACTGACTGTAACAAAATGACAGAGAGAAAGAGACTATGAGTTGGAAAATGTAAACAACGATTTAGAAAAATCTTTGCTGGCTGTGTGTATGTGTAATGCAATGGCTAGAATGCGATGTAATAACGCGCGCTATAAGTATGATTCATGTGGAAAATGATTTTTACCGAGAGGATGGGAGAAGTCGTCAAGTCAGAAATTTGAAGAAATTACAATATTATGTTATGTATTATCCATTGAAGTTAAGGAGTTTAAATGAAAATTTACATTGTAAATAATTTGTTTTCCTCATAACGAGCGTACTTAATTTAATTACTATAGCTCACTATAGGTATATATAGTGTCGACAAGAATTATTAGTCTTCGTACATTTCTATAAGACCGTCGATACGTTGGAGAATTAGGAAATGTATTTTTGACAATAAATTTAATTAGGACTTTGTAACTTAGTCTAATCGTACTAAAATGAATGAAGCACAAAAAAAAACTGATAAAGAAATGCGGTATCGTTGAATAGATATGTACATAACTGTATTATGTAAAAAATTAGTTTAGAACCGTGATCTTTTTAATAAAGTTATGTACTAATTTTAGCACCAGTTTAGATAATACATTTTTGCAATAATACCGAAAACTAATATTAATGTTTTACTAAAATTTAAACAAATCTTACTTATCGAGTATATAATTATAATAATGATAATAAAATGAATATCTTCCACATTATATCGTTAATATTGAACCTTGATTTACTGTAACCTACATACATATCAATACCGATTTCTTGTTTTCGGAAACCCAACATTTTCAAGATCAATATGTATATCGTTTTATCTTTTTGGCTCTCCCGAACCTTTCTTTTTTTTTTGAGTCTGCAAAAAATTTAACGCGCTTTAATATTGCTACAAAAAACGACTTTGACGTTTAGTTCGCGAATGACGTCAGCAGATTAAAAAAGGCATATCGCTAACAGCAGTATTGTCGTATTGTCTGGTCAAACTTGGAGCTTATCTACTTGCTTACAAGAAAAAAAAAATTGATCGGAAAATATATGAATAATTATACTTGATTAAAATTAAGATGACATTTTCTTAATATTAATTAATTTATTTATTTTTGTATGATACTTATTACCGATATTATGAATTCCTTTAGTTTCTTAATAGTTGCCTGTAGTATATTATAAAATAAACAAATTTTTTTTATTCGAAATATAAATTTTATATTTTTGCTTTAGATACTCTATCTTCAATTAAACATTGTAAAAAAAAAAAGAAAAAAAAATGAAATTTGTATGTGTTGTCGAATGAAGCTCTCGCTCACCTGATCGAAGCTATCCCTGGCCGAGAGCTCATGAAAGGCCTGCGCCTCGATGTCAAGTGCCCTTCTCTGGCCCTCGGCGGTACTGACCATCCGATCTCCATCGGGCGGCCCTCCGAGATCCGTCTTGTTCCCAACCAGCAAGACTACTGGCTGGGCGAGCTTGCGGCTGGACTTGCGAGCTTGATTCAGCAGAAATCGCAAGCGCCAGGTTTCGTCGAAGCTCACGCGGTCAGTCACCGAGTAAACCAGTAGTACCGCGTCGGCCCAGCGCAGCCTAGCCTCGCTGGGAGCTCTAGCTGGATTGCCCGGAGGGTCGGCGATCTCCCAGCTGGCCAGAGGATTGTCCACGCGGTAGACGCGCTCGATGGAGCAGTCGTACTCGCCGATGAAGCGCCGAGTGGCGAAGCGCACAGCCAAGGCTGCAGAAGGGATTTTTTATGATGTTTTTTATTTTTAAAACAAATTAAAAGCCTTTTCATTCAAATTAATTAAAACATAACGTAAATGCGCAGTTTACGCTAAATTATTACTATTGGAATATTCTAAAAATAGCGTGGGAATACCTGGGATGATTGTACGTTAAGTACTTGGACCGTTCATTGATCAACGAATAGATATATTGCAACATTCCATTTCCTGTTTACACAAATACGTATACTATATATAAAAAGCTCAAGAATCAAGAGTAGGGCAGCAGTTGAAGTAAACGACAACTTCGAAGACTCATTAAGCTGCATTATTTATTGCTTTCCAGCAATCACTTATTTGCTGTTTATATTTCAATCAAAGTTAACTCTGCACTTTAATCTAGTCTCTGTTTATATTATGAATTTAGAATCGCAGCTTGCACGGAACAGATACAGCGAGCCGGCTGCAATTATGCAAATGTTTCCTTAATTATTTCCGTTTCTCCGTTATATATTCATTTGTAAACACAATTGCCTCACTCGTTACACTTCGCCAACAACATATTAATTATATAACTTATATATCGCAGCTTACATTAACAACATTTAAATTTATAGCCCGCTAACGATAAAGAATCGCTCTTATAATCTCACCTCAATTTTTTACTAAAAAAAAAAAAAAAAAACAGAATTCAACCAGTCAATTTTTAAAATTTCTGTAACAAATATTTATCCATCATCTCGAAAGCAAAGAACAAACAAGCCGTTTGCGCAGGCAAATACGCTGGCACGTGCGGCATGAGTCATGCAACGAAAAAGCCCGCTATACCCTACCGGTTTTTCCGACGCCGGGCTGGCCCAAAAGTATCACCCGAATGACGCGGCCCCTTGAATCCTTGGGTCCACTGCCAAAGCCGAACTGCCAGCCCCCGACGCTCTGCATATCTCGCAAGACTGAAAGCTTGCGTTGACTTTACGGGCGTCTTATATAGCCTTACCGCTAATCGATTAGCGCATAATTATTAGAGGATTACGCATAAATTAAGTTGAGGTGGAAGAGATTGCGTCTTTTATTTGCCGGCTGGCTGAACTGTTGCATGACTTTGCTGTAAAAGTGACAAGGTAATTTGTTAAAGTCGATATATAGTTGTTATTTGATGCGAAATTATGAAATTTGGGCTCAAATGTTGGAGAACAACATTATTGTCGAAATAAAATTTTGAATTTAATACGGATCCTAATAACTGTCGTGAAGTGAAGTAGATTATAATGTAGAATATATAATGTTTGGGATAATACTTGTTGACGTGACCTCCATCGAATCATGCATTTAAATTGAGTAATTAAAAATATTGTAAAAAAAATGTAAACATAAAAAATGTTGTTAATTGTCAAAACTTAGATCGTAGAAAGATTTTCTCAAGCAAATTAATTAGAAGGTCCAATTAAGTTTGCGAGTCAATTGAAATTCCGACGTTAGAGTTTACCCGACAAAGTTAAACAATTACACAATTAGTCATCCATTATCAGCTTTATGCGTAATTGTCATCCTCTGCACAAGTGCACAAGTGCACAAGTGTATTCTTATCGGGCTTTGCGAGTGAAAAAGTGTCCCGCACAGCAGTCTCGTAAACTATCACCGGCGAGTTAATTACACGCGCTGCTCTGCGCCGCGAGCTGCGTCAAAACATTGTAACGAACTGCAGCAAAAGAGAGAAGAATACGAGAAAAAATAAAGAGATCGCGTTCAGATTGCTAGTAGCAGCTAAACTCGAGCTCTCGAAATATCGAAATCCAATCCCAATTTACACATAAAACGCAGCAAAATAAGAAGCGGCGTAGTTAGAGTAGTCCCTTCTCTTCCCATGAAAAGCAAAGATTTTCAGGAAAAACAGCATCGCTCCTCTCTGTGCAATGAAATAATCCGTGCCAGCGTGCTGCAGGTCGCTTACTTATCTTTTCGCCTGTAGTCGGGCGTTTTTTTATCATCCGTATAAGTGTATACGCGAAGCGATTGAACTATATTCGCAGGCGAGCGGTCGCCGACACTCGCGGTTATCCCACTGCTAGCGCGCGCGCTTCGACCCTGTCTCCGTGAATTATTATCAGCTCACGACTGCGTTCGCTCTCGGCGGATACTTATATAGCTAGCGAGGAAAGTTTTAGCCGTGCGAGCCGCGCCGATCCTTTTTACGAGTCCCCTTTTTCTGCGCGCCTGCACGCGAGGCCGGGCTAGCTGGCATCGCGGAAATTCCGTCTCTCTCTCTCTCTCTCTTTCTCACAGTCTCACTCTCTGAGAGCTCGAGAACTTGCTTTTCTCCATCTTTGCCTCTCTTTTCTTTTCCCGCGAGCTCTTGCGCGATTAGACAGTCGCCGAGCGAGCTTTGCTTGGCAGTTTATAATGAGCTGGCTTGGAATTGATGATTTTCCTGTAAAATTCCTGCAGCTGATAAGTAGCGATTTAGTGCTAGATCTGCTTTATGATCAATTATCCAAGTATATATTTATTAGATTAATATTTTTATATGTATCTCATTACCTCCTAGCTCTTATGCTGCACTTGTTCACTATGGCTAGATGTCATAGATGCGGCTTCTTATATATAAGTGAAACATTATTACTACTTGTAGAGCGTAGAAAAAATAAAACATATATTTTAATATATGTATGAAAAAAAAATATCGTGCATAATAAGTAATAACATGTCTATGAATCTCCAAAGAAAATATACAATATCAAAATGAGATGAACTTACATTTCTTATTCTCGGAATAGGCCTTCGCCATCATAACCATCACTGCAGCACTATATGTTTAGCTTAATTGACACACCATATCCGTGCGCTACACAAGTGACATAAGTGTTATTCGACAATAATTGCCGCCGGCTTACCAGTAAATTTCCCCCAGTATATACATAGGTAGCAGCATATCACGCAGCCTCTTATATATATATATCAATCAACAGCTCGATAAAAATTCCAATCAAGCCGGCTCTATAAAGCTTTTGAAGCTGCTTTTGTCATGATCGGCAAGCGACTCCGCGAAGCCCGAAACACTAGTTCGTCTGCAGTTGTTCTACACTAGCAGGATGATTTAGGCGTCTAGAATGTAACGACATGCCCGCGAGCAAGATATCGATTTCAGATATATCGAGAATATTCGAGTTCCGCTGCAGGCTCTTGAAGTAAGTACTTATGTATATATAGGCGCGTAGCTTGGTGGGATAATTGCCGCGAGGCTAATTATATCCCGCGGCGGCCGAATCATCGAGCAGCGTGTGCGACTCGCGAGTCGTGATGCGATGCTACATCAGCCAAGCAAATTTTTGCTCGTGTGCGTTTGCGGATTTGATGGATTTATCGGACGCGCGGCGGGCTGTTTACGTTTGCGCGAGGAGCGCCGACGAGATCGGAGATTTGCCTAGCGAGTGCAAATGCGCGCCGAGGAGAGAGAGAGAGAGAGAGGAGAGTTTGTTTGTTGGACGAGTCGCGACTGCGCTTTGGATGTATAACAAATAAGAGATAGCGAGCGGTTTATCGAATGTTTATTGGAAAATTCATGGATCAATGTTTCAGCGAATCTTTGACCACGAGTTAATGAAACAGTTGCACTTATTTGCAGCTGATATGCAGGGCTTGTGCATTATTTTTTCACCTGCGCTTTCAATCAGTTGCCTCAAATATAATTTACAAATAAACTTGCTTCTTATGCTAATATTAATAAAAAGTTGGCACACAAAAGTTGCTATAATTATATTACACACACACACACACTTATATAAAGCGCATATATAAATCTGCTAATATTACGTATGTAAGTGATATATATATATATATCGTTCACACCATTTGTCATATAGCTATAGCCAACAAAAGAAACATATTTTTTAATTATATAGCAAAACATCTGTGTTGTTTATATCATTCTAATGAAAAAAGCATAAACATGGAAATTAACGGGCGATTAAACGAGATCGACAGATAAATTACACTTAGCGACAAATTAATAATTGTTTTGACTGCCAAAAATAATGAAGCAGTAGTTTAGCCGTTTTATCGGTCAGACGACAGAATCTTGAACTTACAGAAAGAAAAAAATTTGTTTACCCTACCAGGCATATAACGAGGCATGACAAAAAAGTATCGATATGTGTAATATCGATACGTGTAATTGAAAATAAGTCGGATAGATATTTATAGAACAAGAATCGCTTCTTTTATTTATTATTATTTTGTTTTATCGCTTATCGAACATACCGATACGAGAATTATGGGAAAAATGTTACTTTGATCGTTTATTTTTCACGTTCGAAAAAGAGAGTAAATGCATAAATCTATGAAAGGGTCAAACGGTCGTGTGTATATAAAAGAAAAATCAATATATAGTGAAAAAAGTTATAGATTAGAAACACGAAGATTATAAACGGGAGCAAAAACATGAATTACTCAAGTTAAATATCATTCATTATCATTAAATTACTACCGTTGCATGTAAGCAAACTGATAAATTTATTGATTTTTTTTTTTTTTTTTTTTTTAAAAATCACTGTGAATAAATACATTGAAATCCGCAATTGCACAGCACAGCGGCAATCTGCAAAAATATGAGAGAAGCTTAAAAACGAGACGCGATTAGAGTTTATTACAATATGATTTCTTTTACTCGAGTATCGATGTTTTAATTAATTTTTTGTATATATCCGTGAGAAAAATTTCCTAGACTGAATAAAATAATCTTGGAATGTATTTATTCATTCGATTGACTGAAAAAATTGCTGTAATTTATTATTTCTCAATAAATTTATTCTCTTGTTGAATAAATTCAAAGTATAAATTTGTTTCGAATACTCAATATTTATCATGAGTTTACTTTTGCAATGTTTTATTTTTTTACACAATAACATAACGAATTCAAAAAATTCATTATTAGTGATAATAGTATAAAACGTCGAAATAACTAAAAATAATTATATTTAAAATTTAAATAATTTTTTAAAATTTATCTCTTAATAATTAAAAAAATGAGCGTTTTAATTGATTAAATATCATTTAGTTCAATTTTAGTTACATAATTAATAACTTCCGCATTCCTGACTTTCTTCATCAAGTATGGCACACGCACATCCAAAGCGACCAATAACACACATTTTTCAAGCTCACGCATATAAGTATACGCTCGTGTCAGCTGGAGCGCGCGCGCGCGCGCAAGCACAGCAAAGCCATAATCTTTAACCTCGCTCGTTCAGCCGCTGATTTTTTAAAGAGCAACCCTACGAGCCTCTCGCGTTTATGCAACTCCCCGGGGAAATCTCGAAAGCTCGGAAGCCGCAGTCTTGGAGATTTTGTTGAAATCCGGCGGAGAAATTGAAAAAGTGGCGCAGCCCGATAAGTAACGGAGAAAGTAGCGAGCTCGAGAGTTGAAAGGACGCCAGAGCCAATGCAGTTGCTGTACTCGAGAGAGAGAGAGAGAGAGAGAGAGAGAGAGAGAGAGAGAGAGAGAGAGAGAAACGCCGATTCCGGGAAATCGATGCGCCACGAAAAAGTTCAAGTGCTTCGTTGAATTTGTTTATCGCAGCTGGCGGCGGCGGTTTGATTGTTGCGCGTCCGGGCGCCGAGAGACATTCGAACTTTTGCAGTGCCGCGATTGCAGCCAAGCAGTACTCTGAACAGCTCAATTAGAGAGCTGCAGAAAAAATAACGAGGTGATAAGAGAGAGAGAGAGAGAGAGAGAGAGAGAGAGAGAGAGAGAAGGCGCATTTTTTGCGACGGGCCTCGACAGACGATGGAAG
This sequence comes from Eupelmus urozonus, assembly GCA_900480035.1. Taxonomy (NCBI): domain Eukaryota; kingdom Metazoa; phylum Arthropoda; class Insecta; order Hymenoptera; family Eupelmidae; genus Eupelmus; species Eupelmus urozonus. The sequence goes on from UELX01002070.1 coordinate 20,408, forward strand.
AATTTGTAAGAGTGATTTTGCAGTTTGTCTCGATATGAAAGCTGATTGGCGGGATATATGCTCGTTTGACAACTGTTGACAAGTCATTTTGGTAGAGCGATCATAATTAATTGTCATTCTTAGGGCCATGGAAAACTAAAAATGAACATTATTTTATAATATATGAGAATTCAATTCTATTTATTATTGCTACTGAAATGATTAAATTTGGCCTCTAAAGGTCGTTCATTATGAAACCTGTGAAATTGATAGTTCAGTCTATTGAACTTATTTCGCTATCAATTTCTTTTTTCTTGTCGCGGAAAAAAGACACCGATAGTATATATGAAACTTTTACAGACCTGTAAAAACTTCACGTATTTATCGAAGCATTTATAAATAGAGTATAGGATAGATACAAATAGTTCCCTAAATTAATAAAAATATATAATAATAACAGAAACTAATTCGCCATAAGGATATAAGTTAGAAAACTGTTCAATATTCATATTGGTTTAGAAATATGTTTAAGTTAATAAATTTTACATATATAAACGATTCTAGATATACCTGCGTTACATGCATATATAGTAACTAAAAATTGCAATATCGAACTAAGATGAAAAGATATTAAAAGAATTTTTCAAGCTCACCCCCTACAGTAAACTAGCCTTGGTCCCCCATTTTTATATTATTTTTGCGAAAATACTCAGACATTTAAAAAAATTATCTAATTAAATTCTATGACTTAGTAAGTATCTGTCGATTGAAAAATTGTTCAAGTATTAAAAAATGTACGATAAAGAAGTAAGATGTGACAGTATTGAAATTTATTGCTACTTAAAGTAAAATGATGTCTAAGAAAGTGAATAAAATAAATATTCTTTTCCTCATCAAACAAATACTTCACTATCTGAGTGTTCCTAATTTTAGTTACATATTTTATCCGTGATAACAGTGAGAGATCATAATGTAGGCTGTAAAAGTTATCTATTCTTTTTTCGAAGTTAATTTTGAAGCAGATAAATGTTAATACATATATACGTATATATATATATATATATGTAGAATACGCGCAGAGCATGCGTGTACCTTGTAATCGCAAGTTGGACATAAGCAAGATCGCAATTAAACTAATTAGCATCAAATTTGTAATCCGTCGATTACTTAAAAATACATCCGATAAGTTTTCCGCTTAGGGAGAGACAGAGTCGGGACGAAAGAGTGCAAAGTCGGCGATCCGGCTCTACGTAGATATATATATGTAGTAGGGGAATTAGTGATAATGGCACACAAGCGCTCAACAAACACTTTTATATTACATCTGACGTTGCCAAGTGGGAAAAAGAATTTGTACTAATTAGCCAATAATAACAGAAATCTACTCGCTCTATTATTCATCGAATTTCATGAAAAACATATTTAAACTATCTGTCTCATTAACCCATTTTAATTATTTCTTTTTCTTTTCCTGAAAATATTTATGAATTTAGTATTTAAATTTTACCAAACAATTATTAATATAATTATTATATTAAAAAATATATTTATTTTAATTTGCTGCATGAAATTTTAGTAAATAAAATAAATAAAAATTTAATGTAATGTACAATTCTTTTTAATGTACCTACATATTGAAAATTATTATTCTTGCAGTATGTGTACATTAAATCTTATTTGAACATCATAACAGTTTTATTTCATAACTATAACATAATATTATTTTATTAACTCGATATATTGAAATTTATTGTTACTCCTGCAATAGAATCTGGACTGCACGTATCACGACTCCCGGGGATTCTAGCGTGATTATTTTTTTTTTCTTCCCAAATTCTGAGTATACTATCAATTCCACTCTTTAGTATACATCAAAAACTAGAAATTCTATCCCTGGCTGGCCTCGATAAGATAAAGAGGTATAAGTGCGAGAAAAGGAGAGCGAAATCGGTTAAGACGGCCGATTTAAAGATGAAAAAGAAAGTTTTGAAAGTTGAAATTCGAAGGCGCGAGAGAAGAGAGTTCGACTAAGTATTAACTTTGTTTTCGTAAGCATGTCGACAAGACTTTGTTTGTGTTCTTAAATGCCGTTTGATAATGCACGGGGTTTCATTATATATATATGGCTTTATAATGAATTATTCAGTCCCTCCATGGTGACTGTGGATCCGTCACTTTAAATTATGAGTTCAACAGATGAACAGCTGAGCGCTTCCGTGATGCGGTTAGAAGGCTTCTTCTTGGAAGAAGGTCAGCGCCAGTACATCCCCGAAAAATAAAGAAATTTCTTAATTGTGTCAAGGTAACGTATTGCGCGCGAACGCGTCTCAAGGAAAATACTCCAAAATCATGATTATCCTTGATTTAGTATAGTGGAGAGGTGGTGGCAATACTGGAAATATTGTAAGACAGAAAACAATTGAAAGCTGCAAGGTCGTATAATAAAATCATTCAAACTACTTTTTTTACAGTTGCCAAATAAGTACTTATTATTTACAGTTTTAATTTTTTTAAATTTTTCAAGTTCGCAAAATAGCTAAAAATTGAAAAAAACAATTTGATTTGTACTGTTTAATTATCATCATATGTATTTCAATACATAAAATACTATTTATTAACTCTTTTAGTTGTGATGTTTTGACAATTACGATGGTTTTGTTCTTATTAGCAAAAAAAGCGTTAATTTGACATACCAATTTATTATTCATACTAGAAATTTCTTTTTTCAATTAATTTTACCTAAATGAAAAAATGTATCAAAAAGTAGTGTAGAAGTACTAAGTGAAATTGAGTCAAAGCCTTGAGAAAGTAAGCTGAGTTACGCCCCTGAAAGAAGAAAATAATCAGCAAAGCAGCTGCTAGCTGCTAGCTTTTTTATTGAAATGTTATGTCATCGAGACATTAAAAGCAATAATAAATTGTAGCAGTTACGAAAAGAAAGTCCATTAATATTAAGAACGATTTGATTTGGCTACTATATTTAGCCTGAACTCCTTAACGACGAGTATAAAACAAGCCTCCATTACACATTCGCCTCGCATAAGTATTCGTAAATAGACAATTGGCCTACTTTCTGTAGCGAGGATCAGTCATATGAAGATCGATTGAATTTTAAGCGACATCTTTCGGAGCATCAATTCCGATTATGCCATGGAGTCAGTGTCTGCATTTATCCGCCAAATGTAATGTCCAACGATATTATACAGTCGCGTATCGAATCGTCTGTACAATACCATATCAAAGTTTAAATTGGTCACAATCTCGTTTTGGATGGCTGAGCGCACGTGCCGCCTGTCGGAGCTATATACTAATCTGTCTTTCCTCTCCTGGGGCGCTCAGATTCGCCATCGACTTATTCGGATTTTTATCGGCTTCACAGCACATTTGTTTTGCCATGGATGCATGATCCAAGTCGCAATTTTTATGGCGCGAATTTTAATAATTGAATCCGATTAATGCGGGAAACGACTGTATCGTTTTTTAGAGATGATCCAATTTTTTACAGCAACGACCAACGACCTAGGAATTAGCAAACTAATACGTTATTTATATCATAGTAAATTTGAATTTACCTAGATTATAAGATGATCCGAATAACATGTATGTAGAGAGAGAAAGCTTGAGGCTGAATGAAATAAACAGTTTAGCTGAGAGAATCCAAGTTGACTCGCTAAATTCAACTTGACAAGTCAGATGGATTTTATCCTTAGAGTAAAAAAGACCTATTCTGTTAAAAACGGTTGAGTCACTTTATAAATTATTATCTCTTATACAGCATTTTGAATAAATATATATCTATATACATGATTGTTATTTAGCCTTTTTTCATGAAAGTGATTTCCTTGAAGTATGAATGAATAGGATTTTAACATGAAGCTCAGAGCAGAGGCAAGATGTAAACAAAATGATGAATGAAGGGCACATCAGCATTGGCGCGTGACATAAAATCGTTCGTCAAGATAATGAACAAACAGAGATAAAAGAATTGGTGCTATCCGAATTTTCGATAGAGTTAATTATTTCGATGGCTTAGAGTCACATCACGAGACTATCTCCATTAAAGAAAACAGAGCTTTTAGCTCCGGATATCGGCCATTTGGTTACTTTTCAATAACATTTTTTTTACTTATAAGAGATAAATCTGTCCAGCGAGAATAAGCGCCCTTTTTTGCTCTCATATTAGGGGGCTTAAGACCGGCCCAACGCCAACTACGAATCACAGCAGCAGCAGCAGCAGCAGCAGCATTCAGAGCGCTCGATAAGCCGTTATATGGCCCATATTTTTATGTATTTTCGTCTTTGGCATCGAATCTCTGAAATATTGACATCGATAAGGGGCGCCAGCAAGTAGAAAACAGTGAACGCGGAGGCGAGAAAAAATTCGAGTGCCGGCCCTTATCGGTCTCGGCTTGCTCGGCTAATTAAGTAAAATGTCTATTAATAGCCGTTATAGGCGTCGAGATGCCGCTAGCGCAGCACCGTGCAAATGCACGATCTTGAGGGGAATTCAATGACCGGGAACAGATGGAAGATTGTCTTCTCCGAGCTGTATAACATTGTGTATATATATATAAAAATTGCAGGATGCAGACCATCGACGGCGTATATATGCACAATAGTGATGATCGTTCTTCGTGAGGAGTAAGTACGATGATCGTCGACGTCGTCAAGAGATGAGAGAAAGTGAAGCGAGAGCCTGCCGCAGTGCTGTTAACCGATAACAATAATTATATGGCGCAGCCAAGGTTAATCGGCGTAACAAATTGAGAAACGACCTTTGCCGCCGCATGCAGCGCCAACTAAGAGAGTGAGCGGCTGTGCGAGAGCGAAAGAGAGAGAGAATAAGAGCGGGCGTATAATCAGTTACTGTTTACTGGATGACTTTGTATTGCATGATTACATACATCCGCGTCGAGATGCTGCCGCGTCTTCTTCTTCTTCTTCTTCTTCTTCTTCGTCTTGTTCTTCTTCTCTCCTTTTTTTCGACTTTTTCCCTGTGCCGCTCGTGGTGTCAAGCGCCTCTTCGCTGCGATTATTGTGGACTAAATATAGAGAGGGCGTTTGCACTCCAAGAGAGACCGTCGACGCTTCATCGGCACGTCGCTACTTATGCCTGTGTACTTATATCGCGCGCGCAATCGCTCAACTTTTTCTCTTGACCCTTGGCGAGTCACGCAAGGTGAAGCCCGAGCTTGCACGGCTTTTAAAAAGAAAATAAATCATTTTACGTAGCAGAGAATTTTGGATGAAAACAAGATAGGGCCTTGACCATCATACAAGTATTTTTGTCAGAATAAATCGAGCTGAAAATGTGGATGGGCTGTATCAAGAAACTTTGATACGAACAGTTATAAGGTTGCGTTGAGCAAGAAAGTTAAACTTATGAAAATACATTGGTGAATCTTACATTGAAAGGATTTTGAAATGGTAACATGTTGCGCAGTTTCTGTATATCAGGAAATCAACTTTACAATGATTAGTTCGCTTTAAATCCCTTGCGCAGTTGTTCACTTTCACCTTTTATGATCGCAATTGAAGATAATAATTTTACGTTTACTCATAGGATTGGCCATCAGAATATCAGAATAAATCTAATTCGATCGGGATCTTTAACAATTATATATTTGCCTTCAAATAAGCACTACAAAAGGTTTATGCAAATTAATTTGAAAAATCAAAAAGCAAATACTTATCAGGTATTTGTATTGTAGCTTGAAATATTACCCTATGATGGTAACGGTTATTTAATATGAAGGTATATAACAAATTTATGAAATTTTAAATTATTCATTTCACGACAATTTCTTATTATCTGAATTGCAAAAAGTAATACATTGATTAAATATTAATTAATTATTATGAATAAAGTATTGGTGAAATATTGGTAAAATATTGATAAAATATTAATTAAATATTTAAAAAATATTTATAATTGAACAATTGTGCAACAAGCAATATAAATGGGAAACAAATAAGTCAATTCTAGCGAAGATGAAATGTTTAGCACGAATTGAGGTTCTTGGACCCCTTTGGCTTCAACTCGTGCTGAAAACACCTTAACTGAATCCTAAGAGAGAAATGATTTCTCATCATGGCAAAATGGTTGTCAAATAGGTATTCAAAAACCCTGGCAATATCCTGTATAAATTTTCATAAATTTTTCATTTTTCATCTTACCAAACGTAGCTCTACCCTTAAAGTAGAGGGTGGTAACAAAATGGTTGTGAAACCATGCAATATTGCACTATCGCTTGACTTTTATATCTTTGCAAAATTTCATTATCATTTAAAATCTAAAAAATAAAATCAGGTTGCCAGATTTCAAGATATTAAAAAATTATTTTAAATTGTAGTAAATTGCATCAAAGATTTTTATTTTGAATTTTAGCAGAAAATAACTAATTATGCAATTTTGAACTCTTTAACAATATCCACATAATTTTTTAACCTATGATTAAAATTGACTAATTTTAATCATTAAATGGAAAAAAATACTTTTGTATTAACTGTTTTAGAAAAATTATTTGATAATAAATTTAAGGATAAAATGGATTTCTCCGATAAAACTTAAATTATGTATAAATTCATTAATTCAATTCTGTACTTATTTAGTAATTAAAATTTCATGAGACTGGTTAAAGTGGTCAGGTTATCGGTGAGTTAAAAATTTATTATGCTACTATTTATTATTTGGGCTAAAATAATGATGTATTTTAATTAGCGCGACAATTTCTCTGCTCGGATGAAACAATATTTTCCCAAGTATAATTAATGCTCACGCTAATTTACAATTATCTTTTTAATTATACCTCTGAGATAGTATACTTTCATATATAAGATATAATTTATCATTGTTATTACATACTTTAATATGTTTTACTACTGTGTTATTCCTCGCTCCACAAGGTTATATAGCCAAGCGCAGCGCAGCGCGTAATAAATAAAGTCTCCTCTGCGGGCAATCAATCAATTAATCAATTACGCCATTTTTCTTTTTTTATTACAGATGGTCAGCGCTCGCATGTATCATAAACTCAGGCTAGCCCCTTCCCTTCCCTAAAAAAAAAGCCCCAGCTTCTACTTCTACTGAGCCCTCGCGCGAGAAAAACATTGCAGCCGCCCGCGAAGCAGAAAGAAAGTCGAGATAGAAAATGCAGAAAATAATAATAATAATATAGGAAAATCTATCTGGCTGCTCGCTTGATCTCTTGTCGCGCGCTTATATATATATATATTCCTCCTCTCGCGGCTCTCACTCTCTCTCTCTCTCTCTGTTTTAAGCGAGATAAGAGAGGCTGTTTGTCTGCGGTCTGGGCAGCTGTCGTAGTTGGGCCTGCATCATACTTGCTTGCGGCATTATCATCGCCTTGCGGTCCGGCACGCGGGGAAATGCCGAGAACACTTGGTAAAGATGCACTTACGGCGCCTATTGTAAGTATATAGGAGCGAGCGCGAGACATTCTCATATTATTCCTGCCGAGCTGGCGCACGCGGCGCGCCGAGTTCATTCTACTCGGCGTGATTATAGACGCCGTCATCCCCGGCTATATACTTGCAGCGCAAATCAATAACAATTGCACGCGAGAAATTAATACTTACTTATACTTACAAGCGCGCGCGCGCGCGCGCGAAAGAGAGAGAGAGAGAGAGAGAGTGGCTTGTCGCAGTACTGAATTTTCTTAAACGAGGGTATTCGTTATCGCGTTTATATTATGCCTTCTCTGTTTACCTGTTGGCCGCGTAGGCGTAAACAGATTTCCCCATTGTGCGCCACGTTAGCTGAGAGTCAGTCCCCATGGGACCCGCCGCCGGCAGATTGTCAAATCGGCCAAGCGAGCGACAAAACAATAATGCGGTAAACAGTTTTTGAGAAATTGTTTTCGAGCTCGCTTCTGTAAATGTTTTGCTCAAGGCATTCTTTGTGCGGCAATTAGATTTCCGAGTATCTCGGCACACCGATAATTTGCATATTTCGGCTCGCCGGACAATGCGCAAGCTGATGCATTGTTGCGCTCCATATATGCCAATAGGAATTAAATTAATGCATTTCATACAATACTTTAAATATATATATATATGCTAACTTGAGTATTATTTTTATTTATTTTCTTTATTATTGATGTAAATATTGCTTTTTTTTTAGAAAAAATATTTGTTTTATACATTTAGTTTGGAAATCTGCACCTGCATAGTAAAAGTCAACAAGGTGACTAATAACTCATAACAAAATTGAGTCAATACTGCATCAATGCCGATAGATAAGCTATTTAGAAATTCTTTATATGTGCAAGAGATATAATCTTTTGTTGCGGTTCAGTTCAAATACTAAGATGATTTAGTTTTAGACTGATACCTGCAGCAGAATGACATATATAGTACAGTCATTTTCTAACTAGTACGGATGCACCCAGAGAGCTTTTAGCCATCATTTTTCTGAATAACTTTTGTGAATTGTAGCAATTACTGTTAAAAATTGGCCTATAAATTATTATTTATTAACTATTAATATTTTTTGTTTACTGATGATAGGTACGATACATATATATATATATATATATAGTATATTAAATTTTATTGATTTGTTTGCAGACTGCAATTTTGGTTAAAGTAATTGTAATTTTAAAAAACAATGATATATATTTAAAATGAATCACTATAATTATCATTATAAGTTTATTACTTAATTGTCTGATACATCAATAGAAGCAGCCCGCTACTACGTCCGATTGCTCTTCCAGTTTTAGATCATTGAGGTAATTTGGAGCCAAATTTTTGTAGAAGCCAGTGTGTAAGTAAGCGAGCGAGAATTAGCTAGTATTATAGGAAAAAAAGAGAATCTGGCAGATCAGAAATGAGCACGCTCCGTGCCTTGGCTTTCCTCGTCGAGAGAGCGGCGATAACGTCTCGGCGGCGATTTTTCAGCGCCGGCTAATTGCCCAATCGGCCGCTAGTTCGCGTATTCCAATAAATAGGCTATAGCGCCGATGATCGGTCAAAAATCGACACTCAAGACACACACACATATATATATATATATATATCTATCCATCCTATTGTTCTAAAAATATCCCAAAAGGGGGAGATACAAGAAGGCTAACAAACAGCAGGCGAGGGGGAGGAGGCCGCGTAAGGAATATAGTTACATCTAGGCGCACTTTGCACACACACGACGATTCGAGCCTCGGCGCGCTGTTGCTGATTATCGTTCCTGTCTTATCATTTCTCTCTCTCTCTCGACATAGAAGAGAGAGAGAGAGAGAGAGAGGGAGCTTGTAAGACTCATTAGGAGCGAACGGAAGGTATTAGGAACGCGCGGAATGCGTAACGCATGATATACGTGCTGTCTCGATGATTAATAAAAGAGAGCGCGTGCGCAATAAAAGAGACAGTATATGCAGCTGCCGGAGCGAGTCGCGGAGCAAGTATATATATATAGGGAGGGGAAGAGATCGCCGGGAGAATTAGGAGAGCGCCGCCGGCGCGTATCGGGGTTAAGTTCGCGCCGTGCATGTCCTCTTTCCCTCACTCTATTTCTACATTTTAGCCATTAGCTCTGTGTGTGATATATATCGTATATGTTACGAAACGAGCATTACGGGAATATTTAACGTGTAGATGCGCGTAAAACATGCAAATGAAATAATATGTCTGTCCGTCTATTCATCTCCCTCCTTCTCTTCGGACTCTTTTATACTCTTATGTGCTCTCATTATGCGAGAGAGCGCAGCGCGAGGCGCCTGTCTTATATATATATACATAGACGCACAGTGCTCCTCGCTCTTGATTCGCGCGAGAAAAATGCGGATGTTGACTACACGCGCGCCCTCAGATACTTATATATATTTACATACACGAGTACGAGTACGAGTCGCTTGAAGCGCGCTAATTAACCGATTGGCCGTTTTCCGCGGCGCCGATTTTTCGTGCACGCAGCTGGCCTCTCTCTCTCTCATGTATGTATAAATGTGCATCAGCAGTACATTGATGGACTGCGGCGTACGTTTCCCCCGATTTATACACTCTCTCGCTCACTGCGATCAGTGTGTACTTTCAATTTCTTGGGAATAAGAGAGAGAGAGAATCTTGCAGCAGCAGCAGCAGCAGCCGAGATAAGTGCCAAGTGAAAGACAGCCGTCGCCTCTTTTTTCCTCTTTCTCGCTTTTGCTTTTGACTGATAATTTCCGAACGACGGGACTCTAAAAATACACGGCTCGCTGCTAACTTCGGAATGGAATAACAATTAAAAAAGTCGATGAAAAAAGGGATGGAGCAAGCGAGAGAGAGGCTTATGATACTGCGCTTGCTCATCATCATTATTAATAACATTACCGTTCTACAAGATGCAGCTATTAATATATGCGCCCCGCAGAGCTTCCCTAGCTTCTTCTGCAAAACTGCGTTAAAACACTGCTCAAACGTATGCATGTTGCACGTACTAAACGCCGAGAGGACGAGAAGGAAAAATTTTCTATTTACCGTAGAGCTTGCAGATCGCTCCGAGTATATATATAAGACCGTCACACACACACACAGTCAAAAGGTTGGTAAACAAGCAAAGTATAATTGGGCCAAACAAGCACTCACTGCTGCGCAGAGTGAGAGATAATATTTTATATTATGCGTCTCGATATTATTATCGTGTAATTAGTTGGCGCGTTCTAGAAGAGACGCCATCGGCACGCACACACACATATATATATTTATATAATATATATATATGTTGCGGCTGTATATAGCAGCTCATCTTTTAAGGGTGCTCGATCCAAATGTTCGGCCAATTATTCTCTTGCGAGACTCGCTTGCCAATTTGTTTTTCTAGCTTCTGAAATCGAACATAGTTGCTGCAATCTGTTCACTGTAAATGTCAGATAGGATCTTAAATGTTTGTTTCTAAGTATAGTTGCTTTAGTGGTCGCAGATATATCAGAACGGAAAATAGAAATAAGAAGGGTGCCTGATGAGACCTAGTGTTAAGACTTGTTAAGACTTTGCGAAATTTTAACTGTTATGCCTAATTATATTTCGAATAGGGTGAGCTTTATTTAAATAGAAGCTCAAAATAATTCCTTAATCGTGGCAATTTAACATACAGTGACCCTGACTGATTATGAGAATTTATATAAAAACTTTAAATAATTATTGCTGTATGAGTGAAAACAATTATGCGTACAAGGTTAAGCTCGGTGAAAAATGACCGTATTCTCTTATCTAATTTTATATGAAAATTGAACGAGGAAAGATTTTAATCTTTATAGCAGGAATTTCGTCAAGATTTTTGCTGAAAACTTTGTTACTTTGACAATAATATTGCGTACCCATTTTTTGACTAATACAATCTTAAAACATTAGCCAAGCTTAATTGAATTGTATAATTATTTATAAAACGTTCTATTCCAGCTGTTTACCGCAATGAAATCATAAAACTTTAAACTCCTTTGTTCATACTATACAATATTAAGCCATCCTGAAGAAATATTCAAACCAATCGGTGAATTTTAGTGACATTAAAGTACATTATTTTTGCAAGAATATGCATCATCTTGGCTTTATCCAATAAATTGCGCAATGGTAAAAGAACAAAACGCGAGTATAGGACTCTGAACTCAAAAGATTAACCCTTTAATCGAATGCTGTTTGACGGAAAATGAGAGAGTAAAATTTTTCATATCATGCAAGATGTGCAGTCTATACTGTTTGCACAAGTTTTCCTTTCTACTATAGCAATATAGTTTTTATTAGTGCTTGCAAAATAATTTTATAAATTGCATCATAGGTTATCTAAGGGCATTTACAAAAATACTTCAGATTTAAAGGTAGATTATCAAGCTTGCATTGCAGATCCCTATTTCTATTGAAAACTAACTGTTTAGTGCACGTCAAATTAAATATTTGAATTATGAAACATAATTAAGTAATTTATCTCCAAAGGTTTTTAAATTATTGTTTTTAATCATATATATACACCTATAGAAGGCAATATAACTACTTAAAAATGAATGTAAAATAGTTGCTTACAGGTATATTTCTTAGCAAAAATTTTGTTGGAATCCAAAGATGTTATTAAAGTGTCATATATTTAAAAAAATTCGTCTAATTCAATAAATGTAGTTTTGAAAATTATTATGTCTTTCCGTACACGTATGTACATACAATATGTTGCCAGCATATGCTTGTGTGTATCCCGTGTTATCATTGGAACAAAATATTGTCTTGTGCGTCATACAAAATTTGCGCCCATGATAACTGTAGAATGAATGCATATATATATATATATCTATATATATATATACTAAAGTTTCCCTAGTAGAAAATTAACCATATTCTGGCCAGAATATGTTTAATTTTCTACCAGGGTTATATTAAATTTTAAGAAAGATCTCATATATATATATATATAAAGAGCATAAATGAGTAAATCAAATTTAATTAACTTTGCCAATTTCTTTTCTTTCTTAAGCAGCCAGTATAGTTGTGAAGAAAAGCGAGTACTTGATTCTATATATTAAAAGTTTGCAAAAGCACTGATTCATACCTCGCGCAAAATGTTTTCTCAGCCGTATATATACATGCAGTTGAGGCAGTAAAGTGGCGACTAGCCTCCCAGGTTCAAGGCGTCACGAAGACGTTGGCCCGGCTATCGCTCTCGCTCGCGGATAAATAATATAAAATACATACATAGACTGAAAGAAGCTGGAGCGCGAGCGATCTGGTCCTCTATATACTTATTCGCATGCTTCGCTATCGCGACTCGCGATTTACAGTCATTCAACTTGCACGCGTACAAGTACAATTCGAGCACTGACTGCACTACACCAGGTCGCATATTGTTTATGCGCTCAAGTATTTGGCATGACGATAACCGCGACTAGTGTGCCCCGTTGACAAGTGATCAAGGACCGAGAGCCTGCCGAAAGTTCACCGATTGCGCGCTAGTGCTTTTTTCCGCCCGCTTTTCGACCATTTTTAACGATGCTCTCACTCGCTTTCTTTTGCTCTATACTCTTTCGCAACTCCGAGCTCTTCTCTCTCTCTCTCTCCCACTCTTGCCTCGTCCACGTATATACGCCTATTATGTAAGAGTGGCGCGTGTACGCAGCACTCCTATATATATATATGTTTAGCACAAGCGGCATTGAGATATATATCTCCGAGACTACAGCGAGGGCAAAAAGCGAAAAAGCGAGAGAAAGAAAGCGGCCGAGCGCAAGTGACGCGTTTAGCTGTTTAGGACGATAATGCCGTTTTCGTCGACGCTTCTCCAATACGTAATTTATTGATGAAAAATTATGTATACGGGCTACGTATGTGAGCTTGAGAGGAGATTAAATGATTTACGACTACCCCATCGTTATGCTCTCTTCTCGTATATACAACCAAAACAGATAACGAAAGTATGCCAAAACCACAAAAACACGTGTTCCTCGCGCCCGTAATTATCGGCTCTAAAAGATACGTATCGTGTAGTTAGTAAGACTAAATAATAAACATCAACTCAAAGTACCATCGGATATGTGTCCGTTATAACAACGAGACCGCGGCTAATCTCCCTATTCTTCTCTTCATTCGCTCCTCTAATGCTACATTTTTTACATTAAAAGCTCGTTTTAGCTTAAAATAACATCGCTCGCGATTCTTAAAATATAAGCGCTAAACTAATCTGTCAGAAAATTTCTTACTAATTACTTCTTATAATTACGACGGCTTTGCGATAAGGTTTATGGTGTGTGGCCAGCTGGATAATTAATACGTAGCGATCTGCTATTGATATATTGAATAACGTTAATTTTTTATCATCAACATTTTTTTTATCGTAATTTTCTCTTTCTTACTTTTAATTACACGAATTTTACAATTATTGTAATTAATCTCAGTCAGTTGTATAACTTGAAGATTTAAAGAAGCTTATAAGCTTTTAAGTGAAGCAATTTGCATTTAAAAAAATTTATAAATTCATGTTCATATAAGTGCCTTTTTCTTGGAACGTAGATATATTTTACTTTAAAATTAAAATCTGAACAAAGCTTTTACGCAAGTAATTTCAATGCATTTTAATGCTTCAATTAGACAATCACTTTTGTTAAATACGGAAAAACGTGATCACTGCGTTTACAGTTTCTTATCTTGATTCCAAGTCTTAATAGCAGTAATGCAAGCTTAACTTTTTCAATCAAATTAAATGATTCTCACTACATATTTTTTTCTCTAACGAATAAAATTTTATAAGAACAATGAAAAATCAAATATTACTTAACTACAATTTTTTATAAAGTTAATTAGAAATAAAAATACCTTTATACTGTCATTTTACACTCTAAATGAAAATTATATCCTCATTCGAAAAAAAATTTAATTTATCGTTAAAAAAATATGAAAACATTAGAGGCAAATATTTAATTAATATTATTTATTCCCACCTCAACGATAATGGCCACTTATTTCCCTGAAAAGACACGCTGCAAATGGTCTATTATTCCCGCAAAACTCGAGGAGGGAAATAATGACCTAGGAGGGAATAATGGTCCTAGGAGGGAATAATGGCCCATTATTCCCTCGTAGGTCATTATTTCCCTCCTCGGCCATTATTTCCCTGCCAGCATTTTTATTAGAAAAAATAGAAAATTATTGAAAAA
>UELX01002071.1:0-35015 GCA_900480035.1 Eupelmus urozonus
TGCGGGAATAATAGACCATTTCCAGCGTGTCTTTTCAGGGAAATAAGTGGCCATTATCGTTGAGGTGGGAATAAACTTTATTAAATAAGGTGTCTACGTTCGGGACTTTTATCGAGTCCTCTTTTTGTGACACAATCGAAATAAGACTCAATCGCAGTTCTTTTTTTTGGTTTAGTTTGTGATATATTAGAAATTATAGTACTGCTCAAACTAAACAAAAAAAAAAAGATCTCTCCGCGATATTTTAATCTTTACTTGACATTGATTGTTTTGAGAAAAAAGGACTTGATAAACATCCCGAAACATAGACATCTTATTTATAGTAAAGTTTATGATGGTTCGAAAAAATCGATCAATTCATTTACATATTATATACATTAGGTACCTCGTTTGATAGATTCACTAACCATAAGATCTATTAGGAAAATCAAGAGGCGCGGTAGCGCCTCGAAGGCAATAAATACATTCAATAATTTCTTAAATGATGCCTTTGAACTATGAGCGTGCTTACCATTTTTTTTTTCAGTCAATATATGGTACTTATTGTTAGATAAATACTCAATAATTATTACAAGCTCAGAAATCCAGATTGAGGCGAGACTTTTGCTTTAGTCACTATAAACATATTACATTGGGAGGTCAATTACTAAAAAAGTATTATCTATATAGTTAATTTAAAATTTGAGCCTTTGAAACATATCCATAGGTAGATAGTGGCAATATAGTGTTTACTGAAGTACTCAAGGTCATTGAAAGAGCCTGTGAAACAAACGGCCTTTGTTACGGCTACATGTTTTGAAAACGTAATCTTACGTATATAACTTAATCTTCATTCACGTTTCTCTAAACAAATACATTTAAATTTTTTTAGACCAAATCAATCTATGTAAAAACTAAATAAATAAAATTTTAATCCAACTTTTATATTTCAATGATAAATTAATTTAAAATACAACCGAGTTTTTATAATTTTTAAAATGCAAGTGAAACATGTTTGCTGTTATTTCTGTACTTTTGAACATGAATCTAATTTTTGGCAATTGCATCTTAAATCACCAGGCACATTTGCAAAATCTTTCGTATTAAAATAAACATGAATACAATAGAAATTTGTTTTACGTAAAATTCATATTTGGCCCTGAAAAGGGCCGATTGTTTTTATTTTTATTCCAAGTCAAAGCAAACTTAAGCTCGCTCTCCACGAATGCGCCTGGCCAGCTGAATATCCTTGGGCATGATGGTAACCCTCTTGGCATGAATGGCGCACAAATTAGTATCCTCAAAAAGCCCGACCAAATACGCCTCGCTAGCCTCCTGAAGAGCCATCACAGCCGAGCTCTGGAACCTCAAATCCGTCTTGAAATCTTGAGCGATTTCACGTACAAGTCGCTGAAAAGGCAGCTTGCGAATCAGCAATTCAGTGCTCTTCTGATAGCGTCGAATCTCCCGAAGAGCGACGGTTCCAGGCCTGTAGCGATGGGGCTTCTTGACTCCTCCGGTAGCCGGTGCGCTTTTCCTCGCTGCTTTCGTAGCCAACTGCTTCCTCGGAGCCTTGCCTCCAGTGGATTTACGAGCTGTCTGCTTAGTACGAGCCATTACTGTAGTTGTCAATAGAAGCGTATCGTTAAACTAACGAAACAAGAATAAAATTTCCGCCGGGAAAACCGCGCTTTTATACACTCGCGAACAGCACCTCGCGGATTGGCCGGCAGACCAAGAGTGGGGGATGTCGCGCTCGCCGAGTCTATATAATACGCGCGGCGGAGCGCGAAAATCATCATTCTTCTGACGACAGTCGTTGAGTAAACGCACATCCAAAGAAGCTTAAGATGACCGGACGAGGCAAGGGAGGCAAAGGTTTGGGAAAAGGAGGAGCCAAGCGTCATCGCAAGGTGCTTCGAGACAACATCCAGGGCATCACTAAGCCGGCAATTCGCCGTTTGGCTAGGAGAGGCGGAGTCAAGCGCATTTCTGGGTTGATTTATGAGGAGACTCGCGGAGTGCTGAAGGTGTTCCTGGAGAATGTCATTCGCGATGCTGTTACTTACACGGAGCACGCTAAGAGGAAGACGGTCACGGCTATGGATGTGGTTTACGCGTTGAAACGTCAAGGTCGCACGCTTTATGGATTTGGCGGTTAAGATGTTTGTAGGCGAATAAATGAATAAATAAAGAGAAAACAATCGGCCCTTTTCAGGGCCACAATTTTATGTTAACGTATTGAACTTGCAGATTCGTTTTTTTCTTTTTAATGAAGTAGAGAATTTTGCATATTTATTTTCATTATTAATCTAAAATTGAGTAATAGTAAAAAATAGAATTGCATATAATTGTAGTAAATGTGCTAAGACAATAGAATGAACATTATTGGTATCAATTAAAGTAAAAATTAAGTTTTTAAACACTTCATAAGTTAATCATTTTATTCGATACATTAAGGATAAAGTTCATACCCTATATAGCACTGCTAAAGCAATTCATCTACTCGCAAAAAACAGTTTATAGAACAGTTACAAACCCGTTCACCTACATCCGCACGCTCACGCGGAAACTAGCGCATCATTAAAAAAAAAACCTGATAAACACGTTGCCTACGTGGTATGCGTCTTGGCGGGAGCGCAGTTCCCGCCACAAAGACACCCGAACCCCCATTTTGCCGCGCGCGCCAGCGCGATCAAATATTTCTCAAGCGCGCAGGTATACCTCCACACATATATAGACATACATTTTCCCCGCGCGCAGTCGTTAATCTTATATAAAAAGTACCTGCGAGCGTCTTGCGACTATTCTTTCACCCCCGTCTATTTTTAGACCCAAGGACTCTCACACACGCGCAAGATGAATTTTTCCTTCAGCAACTTTCCCATCGGCCCCTTTTCTACCTGCTCTCTCTCCCTTCCGGAGGCTCTTTAAAACACCGCCTTTTTCAGCTTGTTTGCTGTCGGAAAATACCATCCCGCCGGCCGAGATTCCAGTGAAAAAGCCACCCTCGAATCCTCAAATACCTATATCCTCCAGATCCAACATCGACTTCATTCAGAAATCGCCTAAAAAACACTATAAGAAAGCCAGGCAAACCGCTAGGAAAAGAGGGGAGGGGGTCCTAAAATTACTCTCCTACATAGGAAATGCCGCGCGCGCTGGGTCCCATGTCAGGTCAGACTAGGCTCCTCGAGACTCTCAGCATATGCCGCAACGGGAGACGTGTATGTATGTATATACATATACTAGTCGCAGCTGAGTAGCCGCCGGTTTAGGTTATGTCGCGCCGAGCGCGCGCGCCACAACACAGTTTTGAGGAAGCGCTCACGAGAAGGGAGAAGTAGATTTTCGCGCGTTTGCGAAAAAAAATAGCGAGGAGGAGGATAAATATAGACTTTAATCTCGAGAGCTGGACTCCGTTAGAGCTGGATGATTCACCATGGCGGAGACTTGCTGGTACAACAGGTAAGCAGATATACGGAGAGAAACGGATTTTTCTTTCCCGCGTATATGTGGTGAGCGGATCGAGGCGTGCTTTTCTCTCTCCACGCGTCGCTTTTCTTTTTTCCCCTCTCCACGCGGCGATGCTTGGATTTTCCGGCTACTTTTCGCGCTGCTCGTGGCTGTTTTTTTTTTCGTTCTGGGATTTTTGTGGAGCGAGTGGGAAGAAGGAATTTTCGGCGGCTCGGGCGGGGGGGCACAGGTAGATGAAGGAGAGATTTTTGGAGAGTGGAGATGTAGGCGAGGCAGCATTTTGCTTTTCACCTGCGTTCTTGGAGCATCGAAAGGGGTGGTTCGGTGGCTGGACTGTGGAGGTGTTTACGCGGCCACTTGTTGCATGCGCGGTTGCTTGGGTTTGTTTAGTTTATTTTGGAGGCGTGCGGATTTGTTGAAGCTATGAAAGTTGGATTACTGTGCCATGCTTCACGATTTCTTTTATTTAATAAATGATTACTTAAAAGTAAATAATATGGGAATTGTAAATTAGTATTTTTGTTCATAAAGAAACACGCCACAAGGTATTTGCTTATTCAATATTCCTACTCATTAAAAATAAAATCTCATGTTTAAAAGTTTGTTTTAAAGATTTCAAATGTAGTATTGCTTTGCTTAAAAGATTTAATACATAAAAGATTTAAATTAATTTTTATTTAATTAAATAATAAATATTCATAACTGCTTCATTCTTGATTTTACAAAATATATGGATTAGTTTTGGGATGTAAAGTCATGAATGATAATTGAAGTAAACAAAACTACTTCAAATGCTTTATCTCTGATTGTAATCATTATGCGATTTTGTTAGTCGCACAGAGCACAACATTGATAGAACTCTAAAAAGTATATAAAGTCAAATTACCTTATTAATAATTTTTTAACAATTTCCCATGTTTTTTAAGGCAAGAAATAATAAATATGTACAATGATATTTGCAGTAAGCGAATGCGCTTGGATGATGGTTGTAATAATAACGTAAATGGCACAACAGTAAAAGAGAATGAAAGATGGTCATGCTCTGGTGACACAAGTTTAGTGGAACCAGAAATTTTGGAAGACATGGGTGTCAGTATGCTTGCTGATGGGGAAGCTAGTCGAGAAAGTTTACAAACATTAAAGACACAAGAGTGTACAATTTCACCAAAAAACTTTGAAGCTGATAAACATTTAAAAACTACGAATACCACATATGCAACGCAAGAATCATTCAAAAGTACAAGTTTTGAAGATAGGTAAAATTAATTTTTTTAAGTTCTAATTACAAATTATATTAATCTCATCAAGCAGGATATTTATTTTGGCCTTGCTATTAGAAATGCTAATTACAAAAGTTACTTTAACAAGTTTTGAATAAAAAAAAATTATGTTGAAAGTATGCTTCTGTAAGATAAAATATTTTATATTTAATGAAAATAATTTTTTTTTTGAAGACTGGATCCATTTGAAAATGATGATGGAGTAAATTTTTCTGTGACAAACAATGAATCTGGTTATTCCTCCAGAGTAGAAAGTGAAAATTTTGTTGAAGCAAAAGAAAACTTTAGTAAAGAAGATTCAAATGATGCCACAGATAAAAATGGCACGGATCCATTTCATTTATTTTTGTTTAGAAGAAAAAAGAAACCTTCTGTGATAGGGGAAGATAAGTTTAATAAGCTTTCAGATGAAATGATACTTATGATTTTGAAATGGCTTCCCAAAAGATGTCTAGTAAGTATTTGAACATTCCATGTTTTACATGAGCTGCTCGTAAAATACACTTTTTAAAAATAAACTTATTAAGTTGTTTATGTAAATAGAAACCTATTATGTTATATTGAGTATAAACAGTTAAATGCTAAATTACTGATTTATTTTTTTAAAGCCTTTCAGCTAAACATTTTTAAAATTAAATTAAATTTTTTTTCCTTTTTTGAAATATAAACTATTTTGAAAAATTATTCAGAATAATTTTTTCACAAAATTGATATTATTTTAAACAACTTAGATTCTACTTTTTATGTTAGTTACTTTTAAATAAAGCATTTTTGTATCAAACATTTTAGGTTCGTTCAATGTTAGTTTGTAAAAGATGGTGCCAAATAGCTCGAGAT
The DNA here is from genome assembly GCA_900480035.1 of Eupelmus urozonus. Lineage (NCBI taxonomy): Eukaryota > Metazoa > Arthropoda > Insecta > Hymenoptera > Eupelmidae > Eupelmus > Eupelmus urozonus. The sequence goes on from UELX01002071.1 coordinate 5,574, forward strand.
GAAGCATTATGGACTAGATTAGATCTTGGTAGTAAAGTTTTAAATGAAGGTACATTGGGACACATTCTTCCAAGGGGTGTTCAAATTCTACGTTTGGCCCAAGCTGAAATCGCACATCCAGCATTCCTTCCAAATAGTAATAGTCTTTATGGAAACTACACTTGTAAACTTCAACACCTAGATCTTTCTATGGCAGTAGTTTCTCCTGAAGATTTATCAGAATTATTGTCAAAGTGTAAATACTTAAAGAAACTTTCTTTAGAAAAGTGCACTTTAAATAAAAGCTGCTGTGAAGCAATCAGTGATAACCAAGACTTGGAAGTTCTTAATTTAACTATGTGTGAAGGAATGAATGTTGATTGTGTAAAAGATTTAATGAAATTAACAAGGTAGTTTTTTATTATTTGAAATAATTAATATATAAATTATAAAAATTAAATTTATAGTATAATTTCCAAGCAAATGAAATATTTAATTATTTTATGTAATTTGTTTAGATTGAACTTTCTCAATATGGCATGGTGTGTCTTAGATTCTGAATCAATGGGTTACCTTTGTAAGTCATTACCTATTTCTATTACAAGATTAAATATTGCCGGTTGTCGAAAAACACTGACTGATGATAGTAAGTATCCTTAACTAATATTTGAATTAATGAATTTTGGAAATACTTTAAATAGCATAATTATATATATTTCTATATAGTTTTAATAAAATAATTATATTTATTGTTTAAACTTACAATTATATGAATTTTATAAATAAAATATACTATTTTTAAAATTAAGATAATTTTAATTGAAAGTTCAACTCATAACAGGTATTACTGTATTAATTGAAACAATTGTTGAAAAATGATTGTTTAAATTACAACATAAATCTTATTAGTACAATATACTATTTCAAAAATTTATTAAAAACTTTTAGTGAAAAGTTCAGATTAAAATAGTTAATGTTCCTAAATAATTAATTTATTTGTTTATTAAGACTATATAAATGTAAGTAATCATATTGTTTAAAATATTTCTGAAATTTATTTAATTTAAATAATTATTTTTATTTATAGAATAATAAAATAAAATTTCTTATTTCAGATTTGAAGGATTTAGTTAATCGTTGTCCAAAGCTTGTAGAATTGGATTTAAGTGACTGCACTATGCTTACAATTAATACCGTTCACAGCTTAATGAATTTAAGCGAATTAGTACATTTATCATTAAGTCGCTGTTACAGTATTCCAACATCAATGCACGTCAGATTAGCATTAATGCCAAATCTGAAGTACCTTGATATATTTGGACTTTTACCAGAAGAATCACTCAAGACTTTCCAAGCCAAATGTGACAATGTTGAAATCAATAAGTTCCTTTACAGTTCTATTGCTAGACCAACAGTTGGTGTTAGAAGAACTAGCATATGGGGACTACGAGTAAGGGATTAGTCATTTAGTAGAAAAGCGTTTGATTTATTAAAGTCGAGGTCGTTAATCCTCAAGAAAATACCAATGATTGCCCTCCCTTTTTTTTATTACTTAGACTGAAACCAATCATTCGTCAAAATAAGAATGGACAACCATAGCAATACTCAAATTCTTTCATTAAAATGACACAAAATGACTTTTCTTATCACAAATTTTTTAGACTTATTACTTGAACTAGAGTTGTACTTTAATTATAGCTATGGAGTTAAAGTGCCTTTAAAATTAATATTGCATCACATAATGCATGTTATAAACCTTTGTTTTGAATTATATCGAATGAAATATTATTTACAAGATGTCCAAAAGTTAAGTTTTGATTTTGTTGATTCCACAATGGATTACTTGTAACATAGAAAATTAACATGGAATGATTAAATTGAAATTAAGTTTAACAGAATTAAACAATCTGATTACAAAACACGTTTAATATTTGTACATAAACAGGTCAATGAATTTTGACGAAGAAAGAAAGCATTACGCTTGATTTTTTCAAGGCTGTGTGTTAAAACATTACTAATGCCACTTAAAGTTATACTTCGTGATATAATGTAATTGCTGTTCTTAATATTGAAGTAAGAAATTCATATGGCATATGTCATTTAAGATAAAATTTATTAATGAACTATATTTTTTGCTATTAATAAATAAATTAAAATGATAACCAAAAACTAAATAGTGTAAAGAACTATTATTTTGGATACGGATAAATAAGTTTTTGCTTATCAGTTGAATTTATCTTAGACAGTATCTTCCCCAATGGTGTGAGGAATATAAAAAATTTGAAATTCACGATATTGTAATTTAAAAATCAATTAATCGATTGTATATTAATAACATTTGGATCAGGAAAAAATAAACAATTTTATTTACAACAGCAAAATGTTCTTGTCTTTTTGTTTAAGATACCATCTAATACAATTTATTAAAAAAAAATTTTTTAATATTTTTTATGCTACGTATAAAACAACCTAATTACATTTTAACTGTGTAGAGCACCTTTTAGATATAAAGCAAAATAGATAACATACAATATTAATTTAAAATTTCTTGTGTCAGACAAATACAAAGGGACAAAAAAGTGTTTTTAAAGTAGTTACTACTTTTTTTTTAATAAAAAACAATGCCATAACAAGTTTGCATTTCAGAATATAATTCTTTATACACAGGTATTTTTATTAACAGAAAACATTTCGATAAATTTGTCTTAAGAATTACTTGCGCGATTCAACTTTTTGCAAAGAAATTTCAAATTGCGCATTCTCACCGAGTTTTTACTAATGTATCGGAATCATTATAAAATGCAATATTCAATGCATAGTTTTTTGTGACATAATATGTACTAGTTAGATATAAAAAAAAAAAAATAAAATACATTGGCACATTCATAAAAACTCGGCATACATCAGATATACATACTAATCGAGAAATTCGCTTATAACAATTTTGGAATTTCTTTCCAAAATAAGTTAATATTACTTTTTTATTACAAACATATGTTGTTTGAAACTTGTAAATGCAAACGAATTCGCAATAACGGAATTCCCATTAGACTGCAGAAACTGAAAGCTACTCTATCGTGCACTCAGATTCATTGACTATTTTGAAAAAATAATTAATCGCTGTCAAGTCACGCAATACTTATATTACAGTTCATTTTTTGTTTTTCCTTGCCCATAGGCAGTAATTTCTAATTTGTTTTAACTTTGGGCTTTCAACTGGTCGTCGAAACGTGGAAATACAAGCGTTTAGGCACTGGCAGCTACAGAACTAGAAACTGGATCAGATGTGGATGTAGGTGCGGCCTCTATGGCAGGAACATTCTTCTTACGTACATGAATCGTCGCCTGATCCTTTTCACTGGCATAAATTGACTTAGATTCTTGCCTTTCTTGTTCACTTTGCCATTGAACCTAAACAAAAATTTATTAAGAATTAACGTCAAAATGATATTTTATATAATCTATATACTACATGTTATGCATACTGATATCACTGATAAATAACTAATCTAATCTATTTTAAATAAATTTGATTAATGTTGTTTTTTTTAAGTAATAGAGATTGCAATTAATATAAAATAATAGAACATTTTTGAAAATCTAATAATGCTGTTTAAAATTTCAATACTTAATTTATTGGGTACAAAAATATAAATCACAATGTGTATTTTAACTATAAAACAAAACTATTTTTTTTTTTCTAAGTTTTGAATTTGCTGTAACGAATATACCCAATACAAAAAAAGAAGAAATAGATAAATGAACAAATTTTTAAGTTACATAGTAATGAATAATGAAATTATAAAGACAAAACTAAAGTTTAATAAAATTTAATTTTCCTGTCTAATAACCGATTTTCTCAACCAACGAAAACATTATTCAATTACAAAACACCACCATTAAACTTACCTTCTGTCTGTGCTGTTTGACGGCTTCAGCGCACTTCTCGATGACCATCTGCTCCGTGAGAACGCCATCCGCCGAAGCATACGCCGCGGCCTGCCATGCGACTCCGAGTTTAGACAATTCTCTTCCGGACATGCCCTCGGTCATGTCTGCCATTTTGGTGCACAGAGCACCGTAGTCGAACTGTGCGAGCTTCAACCTCCTCTTGCCCTCGGTGGCTGGCTGCAAAACGAACTTGTCGAAGTACAGCCTGATGAGGCGCTCGCGCTCCTCGCGACCGGGCAGCATGAATTCAACCATTTCGTCAAGTCGATCGTTCACTGCCCAGTCAAACTGTTCGGGTGTGTTCGAAGCCAATACCAGCATGAACTTGTTGCTTTGTTCTCCCGTACGGTAAAGGAAGGCGTTGAGCATAGCGCGCAGATCCTCGCTTATGTGCTCGCTGGACCGTTTGCGGAGGAAAGCATCAGCTTCATCGATAAATAGGAGCAAGCCTTTGCGTGATGTCGAAGCCCAATCGAACACCTTGTGAATTGCGGTGACACCGTCGCGACCTAAGGGGGCGAGGTCACCACCTGTCAGGATAGCGTAGTCCATACCTGAATGTTCGGCCAGCTTTTTCGCGAACATGGTTTTACCTGAAGTAAATTGTAGTTATAATTTAATTTTTATTTGATTTAATGTAACTAAGTACAGTGAGATTAAAACTGTTTTATTTTTCAATAAAAATGAAGTTAACAAATTTTTGATGAGTATTTTACTGTTTAAGTCTAGTAAGCTCGGTAAATTATCAAATTATCAAATTATAAAAATTTCCTATCAAATTCATTAAGTATATATTATTATCTCTAAATTAGTAATTTATTAAATAAACTTGACGGTAATTTTTATGTACCTGTTCCGGGTGGCCCGTGCATTAAAATATTTCTGTACATTCCACGATTGTGCTTAGTATTCTTGGTGGCGATTGCGATGTCGCGCAACCGCTCCTCGAGTTTGGGCGCAAGTACGACGCCCTGAAGCGCATCCGTCTGTTTAGGTTTGAGCTTCTTTATAGTCTGTATAGGATGGCGTAGCGTGTCGAGAGCTGAAAATCGCGAAGTTTCGCGCACCAACGACGGCTTACCGAGGCGCGCTTCGATGTAACGCGAAGCAACGCCTGTTGAACCCTTAGCTGTGTAGACACCAAGGGCGACCAGTGATAGACCACCCGCAGCTGCCAGGATCTTGTCCCAATCATTTAACAAAGCTGAGACACCGCTACCTAGTACTGAACCTGCAGTTCTGAAATATAATTAATAGGTTTAATATTCTGATCTAAGAAACTGTTTACAGTGTTGCATAGAGTTAGATAAAATATACTTGATTGATTCCATGACTGTGACTCTGTGTTCTGATGCTTTAAGCCTAATTTGCTCTAAATTTAAATCTTGATTTTCTCTATCAATTTTTGCCTTTGCCCTCAATTCTGCATCAAGTTTTCTCATTTCATTCTTATGCCTAAGGTCCATTTCATGTTCAATTGTTGCTTTCCTCATAGCCTCCTGTTTAGCAATTGATTCTTCCTGTCTTCTCAAACTTTCGTCATTCATTCTTTGTTGCTGCAATAATTGATCGTCATATCGTTTCCTAGCTAATTGGTCCTGGTATTGTGCTCGCATTTGATGCTGTTTAGTTTCTTCTTGCATAGTTTTTCTGCGTTCTTCACCTTCAACACGTTTCTGTTCAGCTTTCATCTGTTCAATTCCAGCTTCATATTTTTTTAGTTCTGCTTGCAACTCTGTTTGCCTTGTTGCTTCTTGTAACTTTGATAATTCAAGGGCCTCCTTGGCATGTGCTAAAAATAAAAATTCATTTATTATTTTTTTAATTCCAACTCTAAATACTTTAAAGGTAAGTAAATTGTAAATATTTATACATTCAATATTAAGCTATATCAATTTATACCATTCAAAATTTATTTCTTTTATTTGTTTTATACTTCTTTTAAGTCTTTTAGTTATTTTAATAATTTTTTTAATATAAAAATTGTTAAATTTGAATAACTACTAATAAATAATCTGAATTAATGAATTAAGATTTACATGAAGTTACTTTATTCTCATTATTTGCATATAAAACATTCTATAACAATGACATTGTTCATAAAGAGTTGAATGGCTATTTAGCTCCATTATTATTTTTAAAAATTCTGTAAAATTAATTTGTAAATGAAAATGAAATTTCAATTACACTTAAATATGAAATAACTGGCAAGAATTCTAAAGTTTCAGTGGTTTTTGGAGCATTCAATCGCGATATAAATAAATATATAATAATATTACATTACAAAAGTTTTTATACTAGCTGCAACAATCTATGTACAATGAAAAATCTGCAAATCATTAATCATTTTCGAAAATACAGGAACATAAATCATATCAATCAAGTGCCCTTACAAACTGGCCTTTTAAAAATCAACCGGAACTTCCCATAAACCGAAAAAAAAAATAACAAAAACACTTCAAATCAAGCCAATCAAAAGACCCCCCACAAACCCCAATCCCCTCAAACCCCTCCCCGCCCACTTTATCAGATAAACCCATCATCAAAAAATCCATCGCTTGCATCACCCTCCTCCTCGCTCCGTACACACTTCGGAGCGCATGGCAGGCCTAACCTCAAACCCTCCCCCCCTTACGTAACCTTACATAACCCGCACTCCCGGCTTCAAATCCCATCCCAACAACCTCACATAAAACCAAAAACCATCCCCCTCATACCGGATCTCTCGAGGTCCTTAGCCGCGGCAGCGGCGCGCTCCAGGGCACTCGAGTCGAACCTGTACGCCTCCATTTGACTCCTGCTCATCTTCGGCGGTTCCCCGGCGTTATTGCCGCCTCCGGCTCCGGAGCCACCCGCGGCCGGTGGGAAGCCGAAATCCGCCGGCGGCGGCTGCTGCTGCTGCTGCCTGTACTGACTGCCCAGGAGCCAGGACATCCTGAGGCGTTGTGTGGACTGCTCGTCGTGGGTAGGCTCACACGGATCCGCGGGCACACGGCTCACGAGCACGTTTGAAAATCGCACGCGCACTGAGCGGACGATGACGAGAGAGCGATATATTGTCGTCCTGCTGCTGGGCTCTGCGCATGCGGCTTACGGAGCGCTTTGGGCTCGTGATTTTGAGCGCCGGGTTCGCTGCGGCTGGTGTAGTGCTGCTGATTAGGATGCGGTGGGTTTTGGGTTTTTGGGTTTTGAGCGAGTTTTTGAGGGGGGATTGATGATTGTTTTGTGTCAAATAATGGCGCTTTGATACAAGTCGTCCTTTAATAAACTAAATATAAGAATGTTAATAATTATAAAAATTAGAAATTGATAGAAATTAGAAAAAGTTCTTCTTCATACATTCGGATCTTATTAAAAAAATTAAAAAATTAATCCATCTACTGACAACCACATCTCATACACAGCTGAAAGGCTCAGACGTTCTCAGCAGTCGTGCAACTACACAAGTACCCACAAAAAGTGCTCATCACGTATATATTATTCAGAGCCGCACATATACAAAGTGTATATTCTTCTCCTATACTCTCTCGCAACAATCACACTGTCAGCGCGCATGTGCGCAAAGTATCTGTATACATACACGCGCGCGCGCGCAGATACACACAGAGGGATAACAGAGTCAGCTTGGCGGACGTATAGGCTGGAGAAAAAGTGACGATAGGTGGGAGAATCTCTCTGGCATTCTCTCTCGCTTCATCTGTTTATCATCCGCCGGTCCACGTCCACCCCTCGGAAGCTGCCTGCTGCAGCCACTGGCTTCCTATCATGTGTGCAGCAGCTGCAGCGCCGGACCTGACCTGCACGAGTCAAGCTCCGAGCATGGAGCGGATCCTGGCGTTGTCCTAGCTGAAGCTCACCTCGGCTATGAGTCAACGTTTGTCGACTGATAGAGAGGATTAGGCGAGAGTTAGGGCCTCCAGAAGGGTATTTCGACGGCGGAAAGATGGCCGAGGAGAACGGCTCGACGTCCGACCTAGGCGGCTCCCAGGAGAATCTCGCGGCTAGTGACGTTATTAATCTGGAGATCGAGGAGGTAGGATGTTTGCTGGGCTTTTCTAGGCTCGTTGGAATGTTAATTCAACTATTTGTGGGCGTATATTCTTGAGGTTACGGTAACAGAGTCTAATTGCTGCGTTTAAGTTAATTATCGGGTTTTGGCTCTTTTGCAGCTGGATGATACGGAGTATGCCATTCCTGCTGTGGACAAGCTGCCTTCACTGGAGAGCATACTGGCAGAGCCTGATTGTGGATCGCTGTCCGGGACGGACGATGATGTGGCAGCGCTTTCCCTGGAGAAGCTGTCCACTAGCGAGACTGTCAGTGTTGGGAGTCTGCTGTCTCTCAATTCACCGAGTAGACCCAAATCTCGTCAGCCACCTTCTTCGGGAGTCATTCTCAGGCATGTGATTCTGAAAGGGATCTGTGCTCAGATTGCTTCTGCGAGTGTGAGTTGAATAAACATTTGTTCATGCTGCCAAAAAGATTACACAGATTTCTGTTTATTTTGACAGATTGGCAGTGATATTTTTTTTAACAGTTTGCATTTTTGTTTTCAATTAGGACAAAATAAATGCTGGTCTTGCTAGTGCAGTGGCTGCAGGTGGAAACATGCTTGTGATTGGCACAAGTCATGGTCTTGTATTAGGTTTTGATTCTGCTCAGACTCTAAGGTGGTGTCACAGAGACACTAGACATCAAGGATCAGTTTCAGCTCTCTGTTTTAATCATGATGGGACCAGAATTCTTGCAGGCTTTGCCAAAGGATACATTCTCATGATTGACAGTTCTAATGGTAAAATACTTCGAACACTGACAGATGTTCATCCTCCTGGAACTGCTGTTTTACATGTTAAGGTAATTTGAACTTAATTTTAAAAATGTTATAATTTTGCATTAAAAAATACAGCAGGTAGAAATATCTTTTTTAAAATTATTTATTTTTTAACTAAATTCAATTAAGCTTTTTTCTGTAGTTTACAGATTCCCCAAAGCTGGCGCTTTGCAGTGATAGTGGTGGTTCAGTATTTGAATTGACTTTCACAAGAACAATGGGAGTGAGAGGCTGTGATAGCAAATGTTTATTTAGTGGTTCCAGGGGAGAAGTTTGTAGTCTAGAACCTTTACTTCTGGAAGAACTAGCTACACATCCGCTTAAAAATTATACACTTGTCGCAATGGCCACATTATCCAAAGTTATTGTTGTATGCATACGACCTAGGATGCGTGTTGTTTTAACTCATCCATTAAATGGTGCTGCAATAGCCCCACCACAAGTTGCCTGGCAGTTAGTTGTTATTCGTTCTGTTAATGCCTCACGTATTATTGATCCTGTTCTTGCACTTGGTAGAGATAATATTATACACTTCTATCAAGTAAGTCAAACCATTAGTATAAATGATTAAAGGAATATTTTTATTTTCTTTGCTGTGATCATTTAATTAACTTTCAATTATTTAATATTTAATTATACATAACAAAATACTGATAAAGATATCTCCAAAAGGCATCCCAATTTTAACAGTTTTTAATGAACTATTATAATTTATAAAATTAACGTATTCATGTTACTAGCAAGATGTATTAAAATACTATTAAAAAACTATATTTTAATAATTTATTAAAATTATTTTGCTCAGGTCTGCAGCGAGGCCGGTATGCGAGTGAGACTAACACCCCTTCGCAGGATCATTCTTACCTACACTATGAGTAATTTACGCTGGATGAATTCTAGATCGTTAGCGGTGCTCGACATTCAAGAGAAACTCCACCTGCTCGACGTCAGAACGCAGGAGAATATCGAAACTCTAGACGTGAGCAATGTTGGTTTATCTTATGCATCGAGTCATTTCAAAGGACTCTCGACCGGCGGCAATGTATCAAAGGCAATGGCTCTTGCTGGCGAACGGGCTTGTTACAATACGGTCATCACTTTCGGATCGCAGCTTTTACTGTTGGGTATGAAAAGTCTCCATGCTATTTGCGTGAGGACATGGACCGAAAGATTGCGTCACTTAACAATGCAGGTTTGTAGAATGAAAATTTCTCTTTAATTATTATTAAGGCGGTTTCGCAATGTTTTGTTGATAAAGCTGACATTGCGAAAAACAGATTAAGAAATGTCAACGATGTATTTAATGATCCTAGAATTTACTTTTCTGTACAATAAAGCATTTATCTGTCTGTTTTATAAACAAATTAATTTCCTGAAAAAAGTTCTTCAAATTAGTAGTTATTTAAAAATATCTAATACAAGTCAATTACGTGCCCTGTCTGACCACACCGGTCTGTTTCTACTTTTTTTTTTTTTTTTTTATTAAACAAAATTTCTTGATTTACAGAAAAAGATAAACTGAACTTTGAATACAGGACACTATAATAGATAATCTACCTCGTGTTTTCAGAAACGTTTTCGCGAGGCACTGGAGCTGGGCCTCGATTTTTATCGCGATAAGGGCAAGGCGGTGGTCGGCCTTCGCGGCTCAAAACAACGCCGCAAGCAGATTGTCCAGGACAAGGTGTGTCAGGTGCTAATACGCTACATGGACGAACTGCCGAGTAGCTGCGTGGAGGCAGGCAATGCGGAAATCGATATTGTTAACACCTGCGTCGAGTACTGCGTCCAGCTCGAAAGTACTGAACTTTTGTTTGGTAAGCTCTGGGATCTGGTCTCGGAATCCGAGAGTCTCAAGGCCATCTATCTTAGGGCGCTTGAATCGCCGCTGCTCGAAGGAAGCTTACAGCCCCAGCTGCCTCCACTCATTGCCCAGCAACTAGTCGCGCTCTATAATCAGGAGGATAGGCTTGATTCTTTACAAGCTATTATCATTCTTCTGAATGTTGATTGTTTGGACATTCATCAAGTAAGCTTTATTGTAGTGCCATCACTAAACGTAGATTTTTTTCGAAAATTGAAAAACTTTGTATGTATATATATATTTCTATTTGTATTATAATTATAATAAACTGATTTCGATTGTTTAAGGTCACTACAATCTGTAATCAGCGTGGTCTCTGGGAGGCACTAATCCATTTACAAACTGCAGCCCTCGGCGATTACACTGCTCCAATACATCAACTCGTACCTGTACTGCAAAAGCATTTACTTGACAGCATCGACAGCGCTCAGCCTTGGGACTGCATCAATCTTGGCAACGCGCTTCTCGTCTACGCAAGCTGCTGCCTCACGGGTCGCCAATTCCCGCGTAAGAGCGAGTTACCCGAGGGTCTGCCACGAAAGGTCAAGGCTGATGTACTGCGTGCCCTGCTTTCCCAGCATTCTAGCTGTGCCAATGACGCTGAGAGGCAGTACCCCTATCTAAGAACACTACTCAGGTTTGATGCCTACACATTTTTTTGCATTTTATTTGTTGAGTAATAATTGATTAGAACAAGCTGAAAGCATAGATCTACATTTAAGATTACTCATTTAATTATCAGGATTTTATTCTGATTTATCATTACTGCAAAATAAATACGAAGATAAAATTATATTAACGATTTAGAACTAATATTTTTATATTTTTATTAATTTTAAAGTAATCTGATGTAACAGCGTTCGAATTTTTCTTTAGATTCGATGCTAAGGGCTTCCTCGACGCTATCGCTATGGCATTTCAAGAGCCAGAGTTTACGTCTGAGATGGGCCTCAGACAACGTCAGAGAGTTGTAGATATTTTATTTAATATGGTAACAGCAAGTACACCTTTAGGTCCTGAAAATTCGGATTATTTAACGAACGAACAGAAGATATTTGTTCTCATATTTATAGTAGATGAGGTCGACGAGTGCACCGTAAACTTGGAGGCAAATGCATTGTACAGAGTTGTTGAGATTCTTTGCGTAGAAACGAGCGGTGAGCACAAGCCCAAACGTGAAAATGCTATATTAAAATTATTGCACGGGAACAAGTTAAACAGTATTTCAGAAGCCAATCTTTTGAATCTGGCTCGTAAAGCTAATTTGTGAGTTATAAAATAATTGAATTTCATTTGCTTTTCCATAGTTTGATTCGAAGAATCGTTTTGATAATTATTTTTTTCGTTTCTAGCCTACGAGTTTCTGAACTGCTGCACACGAATCGAGGTGATTGGGAATCAGTTTGTGAATGTATGATGGCCGATCCTGCAAGACACTCAGAAGTATTACCCTTATTGCAACAGTTACCCACTATTCAGCTCGAAGAAATAATCAGAAAGCATGCTCGTGACCTAGTTAATATCGACGCGATAGGTTTTGCAGGCATCATCGCGACGCGCTTAGTCGAACAAATGGATCAAATAATTGAAAGCATCCAAGATGATTCCCATTGTGAATACACACTCATTTCAGCACTACATAGTTACGCTGAGAGTGAAAAAAAAGAACAAGAATCTACTGATAAAGAGGTAGACTCTGAAGAAAAGAACAACAGTGTTACTAAATTGGAACTGTCAGAAAGGGCCTTGGAGCGCTTTTTAAAATTAATGTGCGATATTGAACCTGAAAGAGTAAGTGTTTACTAAATATCTAGATTATCTTTTTGTACAAATTAATGTTTAAAAATTAAAAATACTTTTTCAAAAAAAGAAAATTATATTAGTAAAAAATATTTATCTAGGTAATGAAGCACCTTCAAGGACCTTATGGATGTCAACCAGAACGAGCGTTGCAAATAGTTCAAGAAGCTAATCGCAAGGATGCGGAAGCTGTACTACTCGAACAATCGGGTAACTATCAGGATGCCTTTGATCTCCTTCTCAGTCGTCTTACCGAAATAACGGATGTGGTAAGAATTTCAGTAATCACGTGCATTTAGAGACAATTTAATGCATTATTCGTATCATAATTAGTCATTAAAAGGAAAAAAACATTATGAAATATAAAAAATAAAAATGTCTTTAAAAGATTTGAAATCGTTACTTTTTCCTGATTCAGAATTGCAGAATGATTTATGTAGCAATTTATTCTTCACGCGTAAATTCGCAAAGAAACTACATAAAAAAACCATACCTCTAACACTTGCAAATGCCATTGTTTCAATAACTCTTTATTTTAATATATACAGAGCAAAAAAACTCAATCAACAGAAGATGAAGCTGTTATGATTACATCACAATTAGCAGGCTTATGTAGAAGATCAGCAGGAATACTTGATTGGTTACCACTTGTTGAAGTTGTTCTGAGCTTGCAATCTAATAATGATATTCAAAAAAGTATGTAACTTATTTAATTAATAAGTAAGATCAGAGATAAACTTAAATTTTTATCAAAGAAATGAAAATGTATCTCTGATCTTATGATATAATTTTTAGTTTTTTATAATCTTTTTATTGATTGTTACTCTTTGTAATTTACAGCTAGTAAACGTTTAGGTGAAAAACTATTGAAAGTAATTTTAGAAACCCTTAGTGGTACAACCGCTCTATCAACCGTTTTAGAACATATTTTAAAACAGCCTTTATCTACCGGCGGTACAATGGGAGATGTAAGGCAACTTTTAACTGGCGTTTTAGCTCAGTCAAGATACGAACAAGTTCTTGTACAGACGACCGCACGATTAGTCAGTCTGGAACTGCATGAAGCATTAAAAAAATCTTTGAGGTACATTCAAATTTGAAATAAAATTTAATCATTAGTTATCTTTATTGTTAGCTGTAAGTGTATTGTTAATTTTTTAGAGAAGCTGGTAAGGCGCGCACTAGCAACTCTTTAATTTGTCCTATCTGCAGGCGAGTTCTTTCTCACGCAGCGGATTGTATAGTGATATTTAGCTGTAATCACACATATCATTTAGAATGTCTGTCAGAACCAAAGTTATGCTATGAGTGTCTGAACACAAAAGGTTGGGCACTTCCTGTTACAGACTTTATGCCTCCACCGCCGCGAAGTACAAATTACAAGACGTCTCAGGTAAATCATTATTTTCTAGACATTTTTGTTTTGTCCTTTAACCTTTAGAGGGCTGGAACGGGATATACATGTTTATGTACATTTTAACTAAATTTTGTGCATTTTTACCAATTAATACAAAATCTGATAAAAAATCTGAAAAACTTAGAAATTTATTTAAAATTACGTTGACTTTGATCATTGAGGTAAAATAACGAGAGCAAATTTTTATAGGAGAGAAGGTTGGATCCACCAGCTTTTATGCAAAATAAATTTACCTCGTTAAGACTTGCACCACCAGTTCCTTGGCCAGATTTGGAGGATGTTTTGTAATCTAGTCATAATGACTACGTAACTGAAGCTATTCCACTTGAGAATCCATTCAGTCCAATCTAAGTCAACATGGTATCTCAATACTCAACCCCTTTGTACATTTGTAAACATATTGTAGGTATTTGTAAATTAATATGTGCATTGTGTAAAAGAAAATGATGTAGCTATCTGTTCTTGGTGATGGAATGGTTATTCATTTCTTTAATGTTATGTAATTTATCATCCAAATATATTATTCTAATGTTAATAAATTATTCTAAGTAAAGCTACTTTACTAATATTGAAATTAATATTTTTGTTTATCTAATTAAATCTGATCACACATTTTTATTATACGTTTATTGTATGAAATTAGTAACAGTTTGACAAATTCATATAATTTTAACTTATACGTTTTTTAGCGAAAAATAAATTTATTTAAAGTACTTTCTAAATCTAAAAAACTATAATTGAATTAAAATACAAATAACATTAGCAGTTATTACTATTTATAGATACAATTTTGTTAATAACGATTTATTATAATGTAATTCTTAGATTTTTATATAATTATGAATGCTAATAAACAATTGTGATGAGGCTAATTTTCATAGAAGGTATGAGTCAGGGGTTCTATTTCAGACTATTCCAGTATTGCATCTTCATTGCTATGATTCAATCTTGATTATTTTATAAATCGTTGCAAATTCGGGTTGACAAAAATAAAGTCCACAATAGATTGAAATTTCATAATTATTTTATTATTTTATTGTGTTCTTGTACTTATAAAAATATTGAATAAGTTTACGTTGGAAATAATTCTGAAGCAACACTTCCAATTCATCGTCTATCGTTTTATCATTAATTTTTCATCTAAGTATTCAATTACCGATAACGATAATATTTTTGTCCTTACAAAAGCTAATCAGTGGATTTGTACAATAAAATATTCACTTAAAAAATTTAACCTGACAATAGTTCCCCTGATTTAAATAAATACAAAAATGTACAACAAAGGAAGGTGCAAACATTAAAAAATAAAAAAAAAAAACAAAAAGAAAAAACAAAGAGCCACCTATACAAAAGTAGCGGTATATCAAACAAATAACTGAGAGTGGCTACGGGATATAAAGTACGCAAGTTTCGGACAAAAAATAAATGTGAGTTTGTGCTAAAGTCAAACGAAGCTTGTTGCACGTACTAAATTTGATGATACATAAAAATTGGTAGTGAGCGTCATAATTCAATGCATCTTCCAGTTTTATTTATAAGTTAAAAGTAACACAAGCATCGAACCTTCGCTGAGCTTATTTTTCATTTTTTTTACGGAAGCTCACGTTCTTCGCCTATATAATTCGTATAACTTCGAACAAAAAAAGAAGAAATTAAACTGTATAAGAGCTCACCATTCGCCACTTCAGTGCTTCTTTTTTTGTTCATTTTTTTTTCTCATTCACGTTTTTTATTTTATACACATGTATCGTTGACGCACACCTGCTATCATCTCTTGCGCTCTCTCCTCTCACCCAGAACATACTTCGAAATACACGCGTGTAATATACGCGCGTGCATGTACATACAAATGGCATTTTTATCATTGTTATTATTATTATTAGTTTTTTGCTTTTAACTCCTCAATATCTTCAACAAGACGGCTCGTCGCACATACAAGTCAAGTATTTTGACGTTCAGTTAATCGCCTTAACGCTAGAATGAATCATCTTAGTTGTTGTTGTCTCACGATCGCCATTTTCAATTAATTCATCACTATCGTTTTTCTCGTCCCTAAAACTAGCTATTACAGCTAATCTAATTTTTTGGCTAATATTTAATTCACGATAAAATATAACGTAACGAGGTATATTTTACAAAGGGTCGGTCTGCCGTGGGATTTCGTATGTGAAAAGTGGAGGGACATTGACGGGGGGGTTCAAAGGGATAGAAATGATTTAAGGATTCATGTGAGACTCGAGGGGGTTGATTCACTAACTCATCGCGTCGCAGCAGCCGCAGCAGCCGCAGCCACTCATCGTCACGGATTAAGAGTTTTTTCTAAGTTAATCGCTTTGTGTTGAGTATTTGAATGCGCGAAATTCTCATATACTAAGACTTCGGCAATGGTGATTCAAAATTTTTTGGAAGGAAACTTATTTTCTAAAAAATACCTTTTCTTATACATATATATAAATTGCAATATTATTCAAAGTTTTAGAATTGATGGATTATTGTAATGAAAATAGTCGAATTATAAAAATTATTGATTATCTATAAAAGAAATTTATTTCACAAAACCTATTTTACTTAGATCAATCAGTGTATTCTAAAGAAAATAAACGTAAAACCAAGTTATATCCATGTATAGAAATCTCTTTTTATTTATTTCTAGTCGTTCACCTGATAAAACATTCCGTACACGTTACAGATAATACAATCAAAAATATTTACAATATAGATACAGCGCAGACACAAAGATTTTGAAGCACCATCGTCGGTTTTCCATTTTTTCCCTACCATTAAAACTCAAAGCTTGAACTTGAGTCAAATATTAAAAATAGAAAATTAACAATAAGTGGAAAAAGGTGAAAAAACCAGAATATTTTACGTTTAGTGGGTCTCACTCAACGTTTACTTTATTCGTGACTCGCCCATCATTCGAAGCCCATTCAAAACAAATTACATTAAATTGTTTAAAAAAACAAAAAAAAAAACGCGACGACTGATATATTGACGAGTAAATGTCCGTGAGACTCACCGTGAGCCTGAACGTACTGAGCTCGTTCCATATATTTTACGGAGGGGAATAGGGGGATTGGCTAAAACGCATCGATTCGCTTTATGCTTCTTTTTTTACTCATTTCTTTATCTCGACAGGACGGAACCGTGATGCGCTGTCTATTTTCTCGGTACGAAACGGGGGAACGTACATCATGTTGCTTAATTGAGAATAAGGAAGGTCGGTGTACCTATACACGTTAAATTTAGATGAATCATACATAATTATATAAAATTATACATAAACCCTATGCAACGTACAAATTTTGCCTTTTGTAATAATGTATAACTACATACGTAATAAATGAACGTGGTTGCAAAGACAATATTCGTACTATGATCAATGTGATTATACTATATGGCTTACATATTATTTGTACAGAGAGAAAAACATTTGTTAAATTTCCTAATATTTTTCCTGTTTAACACTGACATTAAATAAATGATGTAATAGTATGGCCATCAGTTAAAATAGTTACACGTTTACGCGATAACGCATATTTATATTATTTATTTTAATTTGCATTTTTCTGCATAAATATTTAGAGATACCGTTGAAAATCGATTAAAAGATTCTGTTTTATACACTATTTCATAAATGGTAGTGGAACAATTTATTGGAATGGAAAACAATTTTGTCAGTATTAAAAGAAAAAGGTTCATGGATTTAAAAAATGTATTTCTCACAGCATATATAACTATACATGATTTATTCTAATTATTTTTTTTTTTAATTATATTCTCCCGACAACACTCAGCTTTAAAGTGTTACTAATTCGCAACGCGATAAGTTTATGAATCAAAAAGCGTTGTAAAATTCGCGCTCTTTCTCTTTTAAAATGCCTTCGTTCAGCCGTATCTTGCACTTCAAGTAACGCGCAAGTTGATAACGTAGGTATGTAGTTGGAAACCATGTATTTCCGAGTATACCTGTGCAGTCTATTTTTGCTTTATATATTTATTTTATTTTCAAGGAACACACGCATACGCACATGCACGTACGTACATGCGTATGCGGAAAAAATAGCATACCGAAATGCAACGAGCAAATGACGTTTTTCGTTTTTTGCGATGTGAAAAAATTAAAAAAATCGAAAGAAAACGTCAATGGAATAGTTTCATTTGCACATACGGGCATTTACAGCAGTATAATGATAGCGACTTTCTTGAATAGGGTATTTTGTTGAAGACTATCGAAAACTATTAAAACTCAATTAAAATCAGCCTTTGTCAATATTTTGTTAAACAAATTATTGAGAAATCGTTGCATTTAAACAAACTAAAGTTCCGTAAAGCTTACTTAAAAGTATTGTAAGATAAATTTTCGTTTTTACATTTAATATTTTATAAGCCAAAGAATTTTTTTTATTTTATTTTTTTTTCTTTTTATTTTATTTATTCGTTACATTGCTTAAATGTTAATTTTATAACAATTGCATCTCACAGAATTTCAAATTTATTTTAATGCAACGATTTATCAATCCCAATTAAGCCATATTTAAATTTCTCGGCGCTTCAATTTTTGTAATTTAATTAAAAATTTGTTGCTATTCTACTAGTACACGTAATCAACTAGAAGAGGACTAAACTTACAGGCAATCTTATATTAAAAAAAAATTCAGAATAGCAATCATTAACTCAAAAGTAATGAATAAAACAAATTACAAAATTCAAAGTGCCTCTCGAATCCTAAAATCCGAACTTGTTTTCAACTTAACACCCTAGAAAGCCAGTACACGGATTTTTCTTGAATCTCCCCTTTTTATGTCAATCCTCTGTTTCTCCTTATATTCTTAAACCTAACCTATCGCGTCTCGTGACCGTCGCCGAGCGCCGCGCAACTAAACTAAGGAGGATAACGTCACCGTCGGACTCACGTCGCTTGCGTCTCTCCTATCTGTTACGTGGAATCCAGTGGGATCTCTGTTTGTTATGATAACGCTGATGAGATGGTCTGTTATAATTGCCACTACCACCGTGTCGTGACCGATTGTACTGATGGTTGTTGTTGGCCCAGTTACCGTAGTGTTTGAGCTGTCTCCTTTTTTGGTGTTCTTGAAAGAGATTGTACTTCGAGTCATTGCGACTCTTGTAGTCATTGTAATGGGTTTTGATCTTCTTCGTACGGCCACGATCGTACTCATCCTCGTCATTGTCAAAAGAACGCTTACGATCCTGACGACGCTGGTTATCTACTTCGC
This sequence comes from Eupelmus urozonus, assembly GCA_900480035.1. Taxonomy (NCBI): domain Eukaryota; kingdom Metazoa; phylum Arthropoda; class Insecta; order Hymenoptera; family Eupelmidae; genus Eupelmus; species Eupelmus urozonus. Next base: position 24,656 of record UELX01002071.1, read on the forward strand.
GATCGATACGCGATTTTCCGCCCGTCCAACTGTTAACTGAAAATTATATCATACATATTTTTATTCCATTTTGTTAATTCAAATCGACGTCGCTATCCAAAATCAAAAATGAATAATCAATATTTTAGATAGCTATTGTTTTTTTAAATTGCCATTTTAAAAATTAATTAATTTTAAAGATTGTATTTAATTTAAAACATATATTTTATAATACTTACCATTTGAATTTCCAAAGCCCCATTGGCTATTTTTTTGTAAATGAGATACGACATCAGATCGATTAGTTCCGTTAAAACTTCTCATTTCAGCTGCACTCGGAGTCACGGAATGATTATTACATCTACTGCTATTACTATTTGACTCATCCCTGAAAAAAAAATTATATTTTATAATAAACTCTTGTATTTAAAATTTTTTAGTTTAGTATTTTTCCGTGACTTTAAAGTGTTAGAATTATAAGGCACACAAAATTTATTTCCTTAATTTACACAATGCATTAAAGTTACAGAAAAGAAAAGTAACTTACGACAAATTGTCGGAGACTGACCATCCATTAGCTGCAGCGGTGGACGAGGGTGAGGGACTGTCTTTGCATACAATCCAGCCTTTATTATTAATGCTAGCAGATGCTTTTGTGTAAACTTTTTGTTCAGACAATTCTCCCCGCGACTTGGAGTACCACTTATCCTTGCCTTTATCATTTGACGATCCATTGTTGTACTCTGACTTGCCGTTACTAGATCCGTTTTTTGGCGATGAACTTCTAGAAGACGAGCCGTTACTATTGTCACTGCCGCCTCCGTTTTGGTCCAAGCCATTGGCTAACGAATGATGGCCATTGCCATTATAACTCGAGGGTGACCTCGAGGCTTGAGGTGAAAACGAGTAAGCATTGCCATTCATTTTTACCGATTTGGATGAAGATGAGTTGTTTTCAGATTTGAGAGAGTCTCGTTCATCACGAGAAAGTTTCGAACTGGAACCGCCGAGCTCCTCGTCATAGTCGCTTGAATCGCCGTCGTAGTCTACTAGTTTACTACTCTTCGACGACTCGTACAGTCTAAAATTATCATTAGTTAACAAGTTATTGTTAGAAATTCTAATCTAATACTGTTAGTACGTATTAATATAAATTCTCTTGACTATTCTAATTAGAAACTCATAATTGTTAATAACACAAGCACCCGAATAGAGAAGAATGTTACTTGTTTATTTAAATATTTATTTATTTAGTTTTAAAAAGATCATAGATCCTTTACAAAAATATGGTGAATACGGCTTCTGCAGAAATATTAAATTAAAACTACGAGTAATTTAACTCGTGCAATAAATTCAAAATTCCTCTTTCTTTCGTACTCCAATTACTTCAGCATCTTTCGCTGCCCAGAAAAGAAGAAAACTTTATGATTTTTGATATAAGGTTTTCACGATTTGCTGTTGACACGTTGTTGTTTCCGGTATAGTATCGGATGAGCAGATATTGTGCCTACGTATCGTGGACATTGAAGTCCACTTTTTCAGTTTGCACACTCAAAACTATGAGTTTCAGATTGTATCTCACCTATTCATGGTCTGTATAAAAAATAATGAAGGGATGGTCAATTTTGATTGGCCAAACGTAGGCCCAATTATCTACTCACGATAGAATGCAGAAAACACCAACATGTCAACAAAAATTCATTTACTCACCTATTTTTCTCCATGTGAGGCGGCAATTGTGGCCCGATGAAACTGCGTCTAGCGTTGTTCTGAGTCAAAGGAGGCAAAGGTGGCGGGGGCGGGGGCGGTGGCGTCGGTGGCCCCGCGCCAGCCTCCCTTTCCTTCGGCTTCGACGGTGAGCCATTCTCACCGCCCTTGCCAGGAGACGTCACGGGTTTGCTCCCATTGCTGTCCAGCAGCTTGCTCGACAGACCATTCGAGTGAGGAAAGGACAGGCTGCTTTTCGACATCGATGATTCGCTCTTTACGCTCACCCTCTGACTGTTGCTGCTATGGGCCTGGCAGTTCGACGAGGAGGCCGGCTCCATCTCGAAGATCATTATGTAAGCATTAGTGCTTACCACGTTATTTAGACTAATTTGACGAACCTGATTAAGACAGAGAAAAAGTAGAACAGTTTATTTAAATGTTTCATTATCTATCATTTATTATTTTAATTAAGTTCTTTTATCAAGTACTACTACAATGAAATTTGAATATCTGATATTATAAACTGACGCTTCATTAAATCAATCAATAGTTTTTTCTTTTCTTATTTAATTTGTCGTAAAATCAATAACTTTTAAAAATACTCACGCAAGAATCATCAAAGGAATAAAATTTGCCCGACGAAACTTGTGCTATGGCAGTGTAATGTCCACAGTTAACCGACGGCCCCATATGAGTGACCATGGAAGCGAGTCTGTAAGTCACTTTACTGGGTGGCTCGCCCGGTTGGCGTCGGATGTAAGGGCTCATATCGATTGTTTGTTTGAAGCCTATGTGCCGTGAGATTTTACCTCCCAATACACTGAATCGTTTTAGCTGAATGCAGAGAACTTTGGGAGGTCTCTCTAAGATAAACTGTTTTGTAGCCGGTACACGTCGCTTGCACGCCTCGCACTTGTAATCATTGTTGTCAAGCTGCTCCTGACTGAAGTAACCTGCTAAAGCTTCATCTAAAGTACCTGCTTTCCGAATATCTAATAATAAATCCTGAAAATTAAACACACAATTTAAAAGTTTTTTTAAGTATTTATATAAAAATCTTAAAATAGTACATTATGATACGAGTGTCGTAAGTAGCACTTTACGGCTATTCATGCTATATGAATTAGCGTCCGAGCGTAGCGAGGGCGCTAAACGTCGTGCCTTAAAGTGTTACTTATTACATGAGTATCATACGATATTTTATAGTACTGTCAAGCATAAATCCACTGTCACGCCTATCCGTGCCATAAGCAGTCCATTTTTGCATCGTGCAGTTAGCGCCCAAGCGCCCGACTACTTTTAACATAGATAGGCGCGGTGTGGATTTATGCCACACAGTGCTATAAAATATCGCACGATACTTGTATATTAAGTAGTACTTCATGGCACGACTTTAATACACGTCATGCCGTAAAGTGCTACTTGAACCACTTGTATCATAATATACTAAAATAGATGAGAAAATATTTTTTTTACCTGAAAATGTTGAAAAGTTGTAGAAACATGTCGACACTGAAGACATTTGACTTCTGTTCTAATATACCCCCCGAAAATTTGATTGATAGGAGTAGTTTCTTTTGAATAACTGTCTAATTTGACTGCTTTATGTCTAGCTAAATATGCTTTTTCCATGCCTTCTAAAAGATAACGTAAAAATTCATGAGCATCTTCTTGCTGACCTGGCACCATCGTTCTGCAAATAACTAAAGGACAGAAAAAAGATATTAATGAACAATTAAAATTCACTGTACACAAAATATTAATTGATAAATTTTCAAAAACTTACGTTCAAGTTTATTGTAAACATAAAAAGGCTTAATCGCTTCACCAGATTTTTGGTGACTAAACTGCAGAGTTTTTGCTACCGCGCATGTAAGGCACTCACCACCTCCATCTAAAAAGAAACGATTTCTGACTGTCGTTTCAGATAGAACATTCAATTAGTACAAGGATATCTACAGGACTGCAAGGATAATAATGAAGAGACATGGAAAAATGCATTACGTAGACTAATGTTTATTAGTACAAAATACTAAACCAATAATTTAATTAGAATCCATAACCAACTTATATTCTTGAGAAACCCTTACATTGTTTCTTATAAGATAAAGCTTATATATGGATTTTTTTCAAAGTTATTTTGATGGTTGTGCAATAAAAAGACAAGTGCTTAAAAAATTACTTAGAGTAGTAAATATAGAAAAAAAAAGAAATCACTTGAAAATATGAATATTATCAAACAAAAAATTAACACTTTCATTCACTCACTTAATAAGTTAAATTTGTAAATAGTTTTATTACAAATCGGAAAAAAATCAATACATCATGCCATGCCTGGTAAAGTAAATATATATTTGATGTAAATTTTACCATTCTGCTCGCACTTCGAGTCGTGATGAGCATCAGACAGCAACCAATTCACTAATGCTGGGACATGAAAGAGTGCCTGTAGTGTGCTGTTAAGGTAACACGTGTTACCAACATTATAAAAGCCAGCACCAATTGGAAAGTCTTTATTCCAGCCAAGATTTACTTTCTCAGCTGGGTATAAAGTCACAGCTGGTTCTGGCAATCTTGGCTCTTTGCTCTTGTCCAAACTTTTCGAACAGACAGCTCCATCTTTAACCTTTGCATTATCCGAGTTTTCCTGTTTAGGTAAGCTCAGTACCACATACTTGTTTTTAAGACGATCCTGAACAGTAGTGGATCTGTAATTATCAGTCTCCTCATAATCTATATCAGTGCGTAATATTCGAGACGCACTGCCTGCCAATCCTATATTCAGATCATCTGGAGATTTTGACTGTCCAGCAGTATCCAAATTGTGGCGTATGGCCACTGCCAGTGGATCACAAACGCTCACTGCAGGCATTTTTTTATTTTTCGGAGATTTACTTGGACTAGCCACAGTTCCAAGCTATTGAGAAACTTCCTAATCAAGAATACTATTAGGCACAGTGCGCCTACACTTTCTGAAACAAAATAAAAAAAAAAAATTTATGATTTAGCAGCACAACCTTAATTTATACCATTGGTTCTGAAACATCTATATCTTAAAAATTCTTATCAAAACAAGTATTGAAAAGTGGCGTTTATACATAAAATTATTGAACATTATTATTCTAACCTTAAACATATATAACTAAAGAATACTCATAATTATAATAAATTTTTTCAACCTTTATAGATGCAATTAATCACATATACATTTAGCGGACATGAAAAATTTTAATAATATTGTACCACAAGAAAAATAATAATTTAACCTAATTAACGGAGGTTAAACGCTTTTCATTAACCCAATCAAAATGTTGAATAGCGATTTTCCAATTATCACGGCTGAGAAACACGTTCGTATTTTCCCCACTTGTCACAAAGAATTTAAACAAAGCATCGAAGGCGCCCGTCTACCGACGAGAGAAACGCACGCTTTTCATAAAAAATAACTGAATAATTAATGAAGATAGCTAAAACAAAATCCTAGTTTCCACAATCCAAACACCGCGAACATCATTAATTTCCCAGCTCCAGGCCCGCTTTCCAATGACCAGCCGAGAAAACCCGAAAGCCCGCATCGCTCCCCCGAGTTCAAATGTGTTTTGACTCGCTCGATGCGTAAAACGAACGAAAAAAGCAGCGAAACAACTGCGGCATTTAAATCGCAGAAAGAGAGCCAGAGATTCAAGCGAGCATTGCAAAAATAGCCAGGGCTGCAGAGAGCCGTATATACACACACACACACACACACACGAGCTCTCTCAGCCCGCACCAAAACAAAAGCATATCAGAGAGTTACCTACGAGGGGGAAAAAAAAAAGTCTCAAAGACGCACGCACGTGCGTCGACCTCTCCGAGAGATAGAGCCGCCTCCGGAGCTGTAAGTATATAACGCACGTGGCGTCGGCTAAACGCGCCAGTCTCACGGCGAAGCTGAGCTCCCCGGAGAGCGAGCTAGTCCTCTGCTAATACATGTCCGTTGCTCCGAAACCCGCCGACTTTCTAATATCGAGCTGTAGCCGCGTTATCGCGTTCCTGGGCGGGTATCGGCGTCGGCGGCAGCGAGGAGAGTCCGAAAAAGCAGCGAGCTGGTATATATAGGGAAGCCGCGGCTATATACGCGGGAAAGCGCGAGAGAGCGAGCGTAGCCGAGTGTTATCGATCGCGTCTCCGCCGAGCTCGCGCGCCAGTCTATGTATTAACGTAAGATGTATGTATAACTATATATACGCGAGTGTGTATATATATATATATATATACAGGCTCGCGGCGCGGCAAGTAGCTAGCAGCACGTTGCCGCCTCTCCGCGCGCTAATTTCCCATCTCTCCCGGCTCTCTGTATTATACAGCGCTATGCACCTGCTCCAATATTCCCGATGTCAGCACACCCCACCCCCGCTTGTCTAGGTACACGTGTCCGTTTAGCGCAAGCCCCGCGCGCGCGGACGAAATTAAAATCGCGACAATGGCCAAGTGCCTGAATTTTTAGGTTAATTCGAGAGCTGCCGCCGCGGCGGCGGCGGCGCCGATTGATGTCGGCGGCTATATATCACTCCCGCACTAGCATCACGCACAGCCTCGAGGTTGGATCGATTCGGAGCAGAGGCGCTACGTATACATATATACGTGTATGACCGAGCGCATAGATTCAAAATATAAACAAACAGACAACAAACCTGATGGCCGATCTTGGCGATGCCGCGTAGCACTGTACCATGCTGCTCCGAAGCGTGTCACGTTTTCCTCTCCGTCTCTTTTTCACGCTGAGAGAGAGAGAGAGAGACGGCTCCGCGCGTGGCTATATATCGTTAGAATAGAGCGGCGCGCGGCGTATTACAATCCGGTATTATCGACGGTTCCGTGTGTGTATATACTATATAAAACTTCGCGCTACTCCCTTTCCTTATCCTTCTCCCTCGCGTTACACGCTACTCTCTAGCTCTCTCTCTCTCTCTCTTCCCACTCGGACTTTTCCGCTCTTTCTCTCTCACACCGCGCGCGGCCTCGGCTGCCAGATATATAGCTATATATAAAAGGCCAGACTCGCGCGCGCGCGTGTCGATATAGATATAGAGAATACACGTATAGAAGAGAGAGAGAGAGAGAGAGTTACTCCACGCCGCGGCGGCGCGCGGCTGCTTTTTTATCCATCGAGCGCCCGGCGTGCGTGCGCGGACTGTCGCCGAGAGAGAGAGAGACCCTTTAAAGGGAGAGCCGAGGACGAGTTAAAGAGCCCCCCCTCACCTGGCGGTTTATTACCTCCGCGCCTATGCCACAGGTATATCTACCTGGCACATATAAGATAGGTTAGGAATCGCGCGCGACGAGTGTTGCAAGAGTTGAAATTTCGAGAGTATGCGTGATGATGCGGACACCTCGTGTCCGTCTTTCGACCGAGCCATCCTCCCTCTCTCTCTTCTTTCGATATACACGCTATAGGTATACATTCGAGGGCCTCTCTCTCTCTGCAGGCGCACGACGCAAGCGGCCCGCGTATTATATATCGGGACGCGGCGACCTTTATTATGCACAGAGAGTCGTATAGACGCGAGTGGAGAGAGAGTCTGCACTTACAGTCACACACACACACACACACGCAGATGCAAATGTCTGACTCGCTCTCTGGCTTGGCTATATACTTTCGTCGCAGCGGGCGCGCGCAAAAATGGAGTGTGTGTATATACCTACGCAACAAAAAAAGAGAGAAGTGGGCACTCTCTCTTTCTGCACTCGCGCTCTGCTCTCTACTCACCTTACATCCGGTTAATTCGGCGGCGGTGCGCAGGCAGGACGGGCCCGACGTCGTTGCAGCAGCAGCAGCAGCAGCAGCAGCAGCAGGAGGTGCGGAGCGGCGGCTGCTGATCCATCCAGGCCGCGGAGCCCAGGCCACTTCCTCAATGACGAGCGATGCGACGTCGAACATGTATACACATATATAGAGACGGCGGTCCGACGACTGACGAGATAAGAAAAAAGCCGAGCTCTGCCGCTGAGTATGTAGAGCCGAGAGATGCAGAGACACTCTTCGATTGCAGAACCCGCACACACACACACACACACCGAGCGACTCTAACTCTATATATATACGTGTCCGTGTCAAAGTAGTATGCGTGCACTTGCTACCGGCTAGATTAACTTTCCGAGCATCCCTCCGACTTCTCTCTTTTACTCGCGGAGCCCCGCGCGCGCAGCTTCACAGAGAGGCCCGGCGACGAGCTCTTCTTCTGCGGCTCTCTCTCTCTCTCGTCTCGTTCCGCCTCGGCACGCTTCGTCGCAGCTCTCTCTCGCGGCGAGCGCGTCTTGCTTCTTCTCTGGGTTGGTTTGGCGCGCGCGCGCGCGCGCGAGGAGACAGGCCTGCACACAGAGATAGAGAGAGAGAGACACTAGTGCGCGCACTGGGGCTGCTTAAATCGCGCACAACACACAGATACTGACGAGGGCGGCTCTGATACTCGCTTTTCACCGCTGCAGGACGCCGGCCATATTTGCGCGCTTTTCCCTCCCTTTTTTGTCGGCCCGTGTCGCGGCTCTCTCTGTGCGCTCGCGCTTGATGTGTCTGCTGTGTTCGGAAGGAAGCTGCTGCTGGCTGCCCGCTGCCGATGGTGATGATGATGCCGAGAGGAGCCAAGCGTGCGCTCACCGAGCAGAGCTCTCCGGATAGACGTATACGCGCGGTCCGCGCGCGAGATATACACGGCGCGCGAGAGTGTTCGAGCTGTGCTTGGGAGCGAGAGTTCGAGAGGTGAGATTTCGAGATCGAGGCAAGAGTGCGGAGAGGTCGAGGTATCGAGAGGTCGACAGGGAGGTTGGCTGATGTGGCGGGAAAGTTTGAGTTTGGGGGTGTTTTTTGAGGGGGTAGTTTGATTTGATAATAAATTTAAGTAGCTTTTGCGGGAGAGTTGCGATTAATTTTTTATTTATTATTAGGCTGTTTCTTATTCAGAGACTTAATGCTATAATTTATTTTATAGAAATATTTACGATTTTGTTTACTTTAATTTATATATACTAATCATATTTTTATTCTTTGATAGTAAATAAAAAATTAAAAACTTTGTAAATTAACAATGTAATTATAAGTTACGAATGTCGGTAAAGAAGAACGTTCTAACGTTCTTTTAGGTACTTATTATATTTAGAATCACTGTTCAGCATTCATTCAAATCTTTTATTTCACCAAAAAAATTAAATAAATAGTAAAAAATAAAAGTGTAGAAACGTTTACGATCATAATAATATTTATCAAATATTAATGATATTCACGTAAATGAATTATTACAAATATACGTAATGTACGTAAACATATAATCACACCTCGAATCTATTCAAATCCGATAAAACATTTAATATTTTCGTAAGCCAACCACTCTGAAACAAAAATTAAATACAAAAGTCATCACAACCAAACCGTATCAACGAAACAATAACAATTACTAAAATTATTTTACCACAAAAAGTCATGATTTAGTCACTATCCACAATCGATAACTCCAACATTATCTCTCATGCTGCATCCTCATACACAAAAAAGAGCCATTAAATAAAAAACTTTGAGTTTACTCCTCGTCGCTTTCATCAAGCAGCTCGTTATCCCCCTTAATTTTGCAGGCCTTGCTGAAAAGGTCGAAGACCAGTTTATTGGCCTGTTGTATCGGTGAACTAATTGCGCTGCTGCTCTGAAGCTGATCACGTTTAGATGGTGAACGTTTTTTCTTCTTGTGCGGTAAAACAGGCGCCGAGCGTCGCATGAGCATCCGTCGTCGTGGTTCGGACGGTTCCATCAGACGTCTTAGAGCGCCGAGTAGTCGGTGCATCAGCTCGAACTTTGGTTTGATGGAAAAGAGAAAGATGTGAGAATAAGTAGATTTGTGGAAAACGTGGAATGAATGTGGAAATAGATAATAAACCTGTTGACAATTATTTTTTAATAGTTCAAATTTTAAATGTATTTTTTATAAGAATTGGTAAATTATTGGATAACCGGTGATTACAGAAACATATTTATTAATTTTTAATTGAAACTTAAATAAGAAATTCTAAATAACTAAAAATTTTAAGATCTATATTAATTAAACTTTAAATCAGGTTAATTTTATTTTAACAAATATCTTTTAAGCTATTTCCTGATTATTTTCAAATGCACACTTATATTTTCGAACTAATGCAAGGATTTCACCTTTCAAATTATAAGATTCTAGGACATTAAGTTCACTAAACTTTTTATTACACGGCTTTATAGCGACAGTCGCCTATAAAACGGCGTAAATTTTTCTTTAAAACGAGGCTTGACGCTACTAACGGGAAGTAAAAATTATCAGGCCGTCCAAAACTCACGCTTCGCTTGACGCATGTCGCGCTTTCCTCTTATAATCCGGACTAATGAAAATAATTGTCTTTTGTATTAAAAAAATGAACTAAATAAGAGCGTGAATGTGCAGAGAAAATTGGAAGACGAACAGTTTTGCCGAAAGTTTCTCTACACAACGGATACCGTGCAAAGTTTTATATAAAAAGTTAATTAAAGATGATGCAAAAATTAGAAGAAAAAAATTTGTATCATAAAAATCCAACTTAATCAATGCAACCAAAACCCATAAAATATAAGCCCTAACGCTACCAAACCTACCTCCCCTAACAAACCCCTCCACCCAATCATTAACCACCCACCCAAATC